>CM022478.1:28625393-28641602 GCA_011952105.1 Coreoperca whiteheadi
CAAACCAGCACAAAAAAAAAACCAAAAAAAACGATGAAAAAAAAAAAAAAAAAAAAAAAAAAAAAAAAAAAAAAAAAAAAAAAAAAAACCCCCCCCCCCCCCCCCCAAAAAAAAAAAAAAAACTGCCTTTGCTCACATCAAAATGCTCCGAACGCTGAGAAATGCAGCCTGCACATAAAGGCGCTGGGAAGCAGCCTCCAAAGCAGTTCCCCTAGTCCAGATTAATGGCACTGCGCGTTTATTCCGCAGTCGGGGTGAAAGGGCTGGGATCACTAATGATATAATATAATGCGTGGCGATAACCACTCCCTTTGAGATATGATCGGCCGGCGGCCAATGCTCTGGGGACGGGCCGTGCGCGGCTGCACAGCGCCAGATAGCTGCCGCGGCCGCCGCCGCGGATTTCTGCGCTCTGCAAAGGAAAAGCCCGCAAGGAGGGAGAGAGGGAGGGCTGGCCGCTGCTGATACCTGCGTTACAAATGTAGGCCACAGCAGAGCCGAGCACGCCGTGCACGAAGGCTGCTTTACCACGCACGTCTGCCGGGTTGGTTTTTTTTTGAACGTTTTTTTTTTTTTTTAAATAATAATACTTTTCTTAACAATGAGACGATGGGGATTGTACGGGTTAAAATGCCAGCGCGGGTTCAGTCAGGGGACACCGTGCCTTTCCTTTTCACCTCAAAGTGCTAAATCCGCCTCAAGAAAAAAACAACAGTCTTGTTGTTTTTAAGTGATTAAATTACTGCCGCCGGGAACATTTAGCGCTTTCTTAAACGGCCGCTTTTACAGCGCCAAAGAGGCCCCGCGGAAAACCTTATTGAGTGATTATTTGACCCCAGAAGACAGGGGCGTTGGTGGTGATTTGGTTGGAGTAAATGACAGCCTATTTTGTAAAATAAAAATAAAACAGGAATCGACGACAGAAAACAGGCTGCCATAAAATGGGATTTCATTTCGTTAAATTTCGAAACTCTGCATCTTCATGAAGCATTTTCTAAAAAGGACCAAGACCCTCTTGGTGGCTGAGCGGCCTTAAATGGCTCGTTCCCGTCGGTGGGTGTTCATACTCAGATTCTCCGTTTAGGAACGCCGAAAGAAAGAGCTTGAAATTAATTAATTTAGCCTATTTTAAAGGTGCTTTACTGCTGCTTCCCTGCACTGTGTATTATGCATACGTGGGATCTAGAGCTGGAACTGAACAATCGGAACAGGCCTGCCGATATTTTAGCATCTCTGGCTATCATTCGAATTAAAACGCCTGCAAACGCATGTCTTCCAAACGCAGCTGCAGGCCTGTAAACAAGGAGGGCGGCGCAGATGTCCGAATATACCTGGGGAACGTCCTCACGGCCCATAGAAATGGAACAAGACACCACTGAAAGCGAACAGGAATCGAGACGAGATTGTTCTTCGGTGTGAACGCGCAACTTTTCCAAAGCCGATTCGGCTGGAAGTCGCTGCGTAATTATCGACACTCGCTCACTGGTCGATAACGAACAGCGCGGTCCTCGACAACATCTGAGCAAAAGGGCTGTGAGAGGGAAGGGGAGGAGGAGGAGGAGGAGGAGGAGGAGGAAGAAGTGGAGTGAGTGATGCTGCTGTGCTGGACGCGCCACGGCCAATCCCGCGCTATCCATCTTCATTGGAGCTTTTGTGTGCGCAAAAAGCAAAGGCGCGCAAAGGTAAAGCCCGAATCAAAGCCGCGGCTTTCCTTTTATATCCAATAGATCAGCGGGCAGACAAAGCTTTATTTTCGCCAGGAGAGAGATATTTTACCTCTGCCTTACGGTTTTATGTTGGAGAGGTGTCAGCCGGGGGAAATGGATGGCTAATGCATAGGCAAAGCGCTGCTCGCCTCGGCATGCTGCACGTCAGAGGGGGGCAGCAGGGGAGAGCAGCGGGGATTTAGGGCCCCTGGGGCCCCAACACGGGAGACTGAAGACTGTGGGTGGGGGTGGGGGGGGGGTATACAAGCATCTGGCTTCCACTCACACTGTGGCTGGTAAAGCAGTTGAACACATAAGCACAACAGTCAAAGACACACATCTCTGGTAGACCATGGCATGAGTTATAATCCATATAATATTATGAGAATAATCCAGGGCTGCTCCCAGTCTTGGTGGGGCCCTAAGCAGAGACCCCCCAACCTGTCACCCCTCCCCATTGTTTCTTTATAATCTTATAGCTCATGCTGGAAGGTGAAACTAGCGGCATTAATTAAGGTTGTGATTAGGATTTTCAACTGTTCCCATGGTCAAGAATGCGTTTTTTATGCTCTTCTAAATTAACCTGGTAACGTTGGAGGAAACAATTGCAAACATTAAGCTAATTATTTGAACAATTACCTAAATTATGACAACAACAACAAAAAAATTAAAAATAGACAGAGCATGTTTGTCATTTGCTCTTTTAGGCCATCCAAACGTTCATTTAAGCAGCCAAATAGTTTGCTTTATGCCAGAAAGACATCATTCAAAAAATTCCATTCTTTCATTCAGTTGCGTAAATTATTTTGTTTTCCAAATGTTCTCTTCATTTAAAGCTCTATTGTGTCTAACTTTTTCTTTGAATACATTAATGCAGAGGCTTCCCACTGCCTTACATGTGATGAACATTTTGCAATAGTGTAGGGTTTCCCGGGGAGTTCTTGCGTCCCATGATGGCCTAAATGCCGTTTCGGAGGGTTTTCGGTGCCAACAAGGGTACATTTATATTATGTTTATTAATGCAAACGCTCCAATTTAAAGATTTTGAGCAGCGTTACAAAATGTAAGCAGCATCATACAAACAAATCTGTTGGAATCGGCCTTGAAATCTTCACATTAGCTGGATCTACTTCAGGCCCCTCTAACACGTCCCCGTACAGAACTATTAGCCAGTTGTCAAAATCCTGTGCACTGCTCCCGCCCAGACATCAATGCAGATTTCTCGCAATATGCTTCAAAGAGTTAACGAGATTTACAATGCCGCTCAAAACACAGTGCTTCCCTGTCATATTTTTCCCTCATGCTAAATAGAAATCTTAAGAAGTAATTGGAATTTACTGCATACCTGAATAACTGCATATAAATAAGCACACATTTCATCGGGGGTTCACTGACACTGTTTGGTAGCATAAAAACTGCTGCATACATTATAATACACAGCAAATAATCTTATTTTGCTGGAGCCTTCGCTACATGCTTAGGATTCCGTCCAAATTACCGAGGATTCAAACAAGCGTTTTCAATTTATTAAACCTATATGGGCAACATTTCATTTTAATGGGACAATTTATTTCTGGGAAGGGATTATCAGGGGTTGGTTGAGACCATGGCAGTGTGTAAATCTGACAGCGTTCAGCTCATTTAAAGGCAGGCAGCCCTCCTTTGCAGAGGCCTGTTTCAGTGGACAGAGGAAGGATTGGCGGGCGCCTCGCAAAGGCCCCGGCCCCCTTTCCTCTCCCCGCGGCTGGGAGGCAAGACTCGCTCGTTGACTTTGGCCATGTCTCCCAGACAAATTCCTCAATTCTCAACACCTTTATGAGCCTGCATGTGCTTACCGAATTTGGTGGAGGGGGACACAAATCCTCCGGATGGGATTGGCAGTCATGCCCCCGGTCTATCGGCCCGACACGCTCGGGATGTAAAGTGGCCGTCTACGCCGCGACCCCAGTCGAGAGGGCTCAGCGGATTTGGAGATAATGACATCGCCGCCTCTATTAAGATTCACATTAACCATTTCACCACACGACCCCATTTCCCTTTGTCCTAGCCCCTGTGTCAAAAGCCTCGCAGTCTTACCGTGCCTGCGGTAATATTCAAAGCTGGCCAAACAACCTGCATGTGCGCAACCTCTATTCCTGGGAAGGACAAAAGAGAGGCTGTCTATATGCAAAGGATACAGTGGAAATATATCCCACTTGTTGAAAGCAAACTCCCTTAGCATTCATGGAACAAGCTATTTGGCTGCAAATAGATCCCCTATGCCTGTAGCTGACATTTTCCATATTGGAACACACACTCGCTCTCACAAATATGACTTGTCTTTTCTTTTTCACTGACTGAAAGACACCTACACCAAGTGACCTCTCTTTCTCCCTCCCTCTCTGTCTGTGTCACACACACACCAACCCCTAGTTGCCTCCCCTGCTGGCTCCCAGAGCTGTGACTGTGGGAGGGAGGCCAAATTGTTTCTCTCTCCCTGTGTCAAGGCTCTGCAGCGGGGATGAGACCATGAGAACAACTGCTCCCTGTCTGGCTTCTGGCTGATGGCTCCATCAGGTTAGAGCAACAGGGAGTCTGATGCTGGATGAGGTTGAACGTACGTGTGTGTGTGTGTGCGTTCAACGAGCGGTAGGGTGATCCTCCCAGGATTTAAAATGGGATGCTGTGTACAAACAAGGTGAGCAGTTAAAGGGGAGCCTGAAAAGCGATTGTTGGGAAGAAAAGTGCAATGTCACGGAGTCGTTACCCCCAAATATGCAACACAATGAAAAACACACCTCTGAAAGAGAATGCTATAGGCATCAAAAATGGTGACAAACTGCAAAACAAAGAACTCGGGGACTACCTCCCTCCCACCACTAAATACCACGAGGACTCCATAAGGTGTTTAACTGATGTTTGTGCAAAGAACTATCTGGATCCTTTTGTACCTGATAAAGAAATCATATTTTTTGGCTTGAAGTCATCATTTTCATCAAGAGCTCACTATTTCCCTAGCCTTAAACAAGTGCTTTCAGTTGCCCAAACATAATCATGGAAACACTGCATGAATAGTTCAACAATTCTTTCAACAAATATGCCTCTTTGCATTCTTTCCAAAATTGACATGACAACATCAGTATCAATCTTATGTACAGTATATGTGTCTAATATGGAGCTGGAGTCAGGTTGTGGTAAGCCTAGCTTACAGGAGCCAGGGGGTACAGCTAGCCTGGCCCTGTCCAAAGTTAAAACGCACACCAACACCTCTAAGGCTCACTTACACTTTAAACAAACATCATTTCTTGTTTGTGTAATCCATCCATGCAGAAATGTAAAAAACAACACATTTTGTGGTTAGCGGGCACAGCAGGCTTTTGTTGTTGGTTTCGGACGCAAGGCAAGAAGGTAGCTGTCCTGGCGACCTTACTGTGACGCCAGGACTCAAGGAAGCCGCACACCAGTCACCACATCCAGCCGTTGTTCATCAAGAAATAGGTCCAGCAGGTAAACTCCCTCTAAAACCAAACATTGATTGCCATTTTAAACCTGTTGTCTGCTTGTGTTTAGGTTAAACAAACAAGATATGAATTCAGTAGTGAGCCTTCGAGGTGTTTGTTCTTTTAAACCTTGGACAGAGTCAGGATAGCTGTTTCACCCTGCTTCCAGTCTTCATGCTAAGCTAGACTAACCACATCCTGATTCGAGATCTGTCTTCTCATCTCACTTGTAAAGAAAGCAAGCGTCGGGTATTTCCTAAAATGTACAACCTTGACTCGGCTGTGGGATCTCAGGTCGTCCTAAAAGGCCTCTGTGAATGTTAATCGGGACATAAATACTGTGCACGGGAGCATGGCCACTGCTACAGTAGTCTTGTATTTACTGGCACTTCCTCTACATTGATTTCCTACTGTGCATTTATTGGAGAGCATTTAGTCATACTTCCATCCCTGCTCATGTATGTCACTGAACTCTCTCCCCATTCATATCATTCCCGGATTCTTCTCTTGTGAGAATGTGGATGAGGTAGTTATGCTGCAGCATGGCGAACCCTCCTCCTCCCGTGACTTGCTATGCCTGCAGATGAGTTGAAAGGGTGAGGAGGTCGCAACCTTCCTGGGGGATGTTTTACGATGACACGGCCGGGAAGGTCTGATTTGTCTCCACTGGAGCGTGCTGCTGGCACCTTCACACCCGGGCCGGAGAGAAAGAGAGAGATAGAGATAAATAGGGAGAGGGCAGAGAGAAAGAGAGAGTGTGTGCACAGAGGAAGAACTGTCGGCGATGGCGGTTGGGGGTGGGGGTCGCGTGTTTGTTGGAGGTTGGACGTCGCAGGGTGGAGGAGGGTGGGCCGTAAATTAGCCTGGCCTGGCAGACTGATGGCCAGCACCGGATTCAAACAACAAGCACCCACCTTGACCCCCGCTTAGGACGTCCAGCTCAGCCCAGAGGGAGGAGGAGGAGGAGGAGGAGGTGTGCAAGCTATTACACCTCAGATGTGACCATGTAGGCTCAGCTTTATTCTCTACGTAGTAAACACACACAGATTCTGGTCACTGCCCACTCATTCAAGGTACAGTTAATGCTTCAACAAAGGAGTACCTTTAAGGTTGTTAGGACCATCTTAGCCCACTCTGTCTGACAGTATCATATATTGTTCCAGCAATATTGAAGCTGTGGTATGTTAACACTGAGTAAAATATTCAAACCCAAGACTCCACATTTTGTATGGATGCACCATTATATCAAATGGAAGATACTGTCAATGTCTTGTGGATGATTTGACACACACGTCCCCAAAGTTCTGCCATATCCGCTGTCTTTGAATTATTTTGGGCTCGCCACACGACTTCAAAATGAGGTTCTGTTGGTTTTGTACCATGTTTGGTTGCACAGCATGAGCTCGTAATGACTGAAGCCCCGGCAGGTTTCCTGAGATTCAAGTGGTTGAGCTGCCAGTAGCTGTGATCTTCTTGTAACATTTACATTTAACCATTGTTGTGCCAAAAATACACATAGATGGACATAAAATGATGCTTCGACAATTCAGTTATTTCAAGCATGGCCGAGACTCTGAAAGAGCGTGTAGACCAGGTTTTCTCACCTCTTTTGGCCTTTGAAACCATTTTTTAGCTCTCAAAATCCACATGACCACACGTGTCAAGATGTAGCATAACTTGGTATTTTGAGAACAAAGGTCGCTTTAAAATCATGAATGAATAATAACATGACACACATCACACATTATTAGTTTTTTTCAGACTTGAACATTTTTCAAGACCTCAGCGGCATTTCAGCCGGCCCAGTATGGGGCCCAGACCCCAAGGCTGAGAAAGTCTGATTTAGACTTTGGGGGGAGTAAGGCCCTCCGTTTACACTCAAGATAATAAAACACATTCAGGTGCACGCAATTATGTCATGAATATGTATCCAAACAAGCAAAATATATGCATCACAGTGACGGTGGACAACACTGGCTGACATGCAATTGAATAAAATGTCAATATTCGCTTCGTTTATCAGTCTAGCCTTCTAACTTACTACTAATTCTAACATCATGGCAGTGATAGCCATGCCTAAATGTGTACATGTCGATTTTGATGGGAGCAGAGTCAGCACTGGACTACCAAAAAGGCAAAGTGGGCACAATTGCCCTGGGGCCACAAAGGTTTCAGGTTTGCCGTGCATAAAGTTTGTTTGGGAATATGCAACACTGGAGCAAGTCAGCCGACACGACAAGGGCCTTAAAGCCCCTGAAAGCTTTGTTTCAAATCCAAAATTATTTCTCCCCAAACATTAGGCTACACATTTGTGACTAAATAAACAATAATCAAAGTCTGAGGCTTGAACAAATCATCTTTAGGTATGATTTATTGAGTTTAACAGTCAAAAGCGCAGCTAATCTGCTTCATCAAGGCTGCGTGGGTGTGGCAGTGGCCTGGCAACATAAGCGACAACCCCACAACTGTCATTGCGAGTTTGATTTAAAATGTTGCTAAATCCTGATTAGTGCACGGAGATAATGTGACATCACGTTTTCCCGCCCACTTCAAACCAGTGAGAAGAGCACGGAGGAAAAACACAAATCCGGAAACACCATAACCAACACTATTCTAACGTCGGCAGAAAATTGTGGGTTCACGTAGGACCTCATCGCTTATAGTAGGAGCCAAATGGGAAAAGGGCATTTCAAGTGAACCCTGCTTTATTACCTAACAATGAGGCTCCTTCTTGAAGAGGCTCCACATGTAAAAAGCTGGGTTTTGAGGCCGTCATCATTTCCGTTTTGGGCTGCTATGTTGCATATTCCTAAATGAATGTTCAATTGAAGCCAGTGCCATACATTCTTTTATTCAAACACATAGCATCAGCAAACGTTTTTTCCCCAAGTAAGTATCCCTTACATTTGGCTATCCAGGAATTGTGAACGTCATACTCTCGATTTTCCTCATTCGAGTCGAGGGTCTGAGGACAGAGGGTGTCGTATGTTGTACGGACTGTAAAGCGTTTTGAGGCAAATGTGATTTGTGTTGTTGGGCAATATAAATAAAATTGAATTGAATTGAATTAAATATGTGGACAGGTTTGTTTTTCAGCAGTGAAAAGTCCTGTTTAGTCACTCAGCACTAAGAGAAAAGCTAACAGTATATTTTAAACAGTAGCGAACTACTGTAGTAGTATCAGTAGTACAGTTAGAAACAACAGACATGCAACAACATGTATTAAAGGTGAAGCTGAGATGGTAGAATTCATTAAGAATGAATTCAAATTAAGAATTTAAAAAAAAATGCATCTCGTAAAAATACAATTAAAACGTATTCTATAATGAAAACAACTACTATTATATATTATGAGCACTGAATTACTTTGTCACCAGTGCGTAATACACCTTTACGCACTCATTTAGCCTTCATTTACCTGATTCCCCTTGTTTCTGTGGATGCAGTGCAAGCGATGGGAAAGGTTTTTTTTTTGTTTGTTTTTCTACAAAGCTTACAGATTGATTGAACTCCAATCAAAAACACCCTTTCAAAACATAAGCTTTGGCATGTCTGTACTGCTATTCCTTACGTATCGGCTGTCATATACACCAATATTAATATATCGGCGGGACGCTGAAAACACTGATCATTTCATTGATGACATCGGCCCGGGCCAGGTTCTGGTGGTCACCCCTGCATATATCTGTATATCTGAACCCTTCACCCTACCTATAAATGCTGCGATTTAGGCAAATCCGTAGACCTCAGATTCATTGCTGTTTGTAAGAAAACGTGCTAAAATAGTCAAAAAAAAGCATGCAGCAAAGACGTATTTTACAGTATATTGTAAATTGGCCTATATTAAACAAATTAATCTCAGCTTGGCAGCTGATCGATCTGCACTTTCTTTGTTGCTTATTTGCAATCATGGAGCTCATTAACGGAGAAAATGATTGGAGTCACCCCGAGGTGCTTCAGCTGGGGAGGCGAGAGTTAAACAAGCTACGGGGGCACACCGGGAAGAGGATGGTGGCTTCGTTTGCATGGCGTCTGCTGGAATGCACTCCCCTGTGGGGCGAAGGCGGGAGAGTTAGCACCTTGCAACACACAGCCCCAACACACTCTAATAAATCATGTAATCCCTGATACTTGAAGACAAACATGGGAGCAGATCTAATCAGGACTTGGCAGAATCCCTTTATCTGGGCCCATCTCTGCCTGGTCACACACAGTACACAGTCCCGCACTCCTTTTATGACAAACACTGAAGAGGTTGATAGCCACTGACGGATAGGAACTGGGGGTGGGGGGTGGGGGGTGGAGGCTGAACCATGGGATGCATTTCTGCTTCGAGATGAACATGTGTGTACGAAGCCGAATGTAACACAGTTTGTAGAAAACTGAGACAATTCCAGGGAAAGTTGTCCATGCAGTGTCTCTGAGCCGTGTGTTTGTTTGCTTTTTCAAATGACAGACCTAGTGGCCTTAACTTTAGGTGTCACTGTTTTTCTATGGTCAGGAAGGAGCCAAGCAGCCATCACCTATGCGTCAGTATGCCAAGACGATGCCACTTAAGACCAGAAGGATGATGGCGCTGTCTCTCTCTCTCATGTGCAGACCCAAACCAACAATGAATGTATCCTACTAATAAGGATTGTGTGTGTATCCAAAGCCTGATATATCTTATTCCTGTGCCATAGCGCTCCATTGTTGTCCAGAAAACTATTAAAAACTCATCAGTTCCAAACACGTCGTTTTGCTGCCCAAAATACTCACGAGAGCACCAAATGTGGATTCGTTCGCAGCTGAAAATAGTCCCCAACAAATGCACTCCCGTCTGGATAACGTTTGCTTAAAACTTACTCTAAATGAAGCTCCGTATTTGTGAGCCGTCTTTGAAGATTTGCGTCTTCATCAGGAACCAGTACGCAGGACAGCATGGAGAGATGGGCCGACACATTGCCGGTTTGTGTCGCACCACCTTTTAATTAGGAGGGGAGGTTTTCTGGCAACACGTATTACCTGCATTGTGCATCAGCCGAGCCTCCTTCCAACCTGGCTGGGTCAGACCAGGTGGAACTCTGCCCCGGCTTCGGTGACCAGGCATCTCTGTTCGGGATGGAAATCAATCGAATGAAAGTGACCTTCAAGCACATTTAACTGACTGCCTGAATAGAGAGAGAGAGAAAGAAACAGAGAGTGTACACATGTGGGCATGCAGACAGAAGTAGCGGCGTTAATGTGAACCTTAAGATTGTTTTGGTAATTATGCAATGTAATTACGCACAATTGTTAATTCGGCACAATTGTTTTTATCAGAGGTGTGTGTGGAGCTACAATGCAGACCAACGCTGTCTCCTAAAAAAAAATACTTTTATGTTCCACTAAGTTTGCAGCAGCAAATCATGTTTTGAGGGGAGCATAATTCCGCCCGGATTACACTTCTCTTCAGCGAGGAAAGGGAGAGGGAACGAGGGAAAGTTGTTAATTGACGTATCCGGCAAGCCACAAGATGCTGAAACTTAACGTATCAGTAAGATGTTCCCTGATAGCTTTTTTTCAATTGTTTCCCTATTAATATCCACTCATAGCATCTAACGCATGACTGAACCTTTTCAGGGCTACGTTTAGGCAGTCACAGCACGTGGTTGAGGTTAGAGAAAGACCGTGGCCTTGATTTGATATTGAAATAGACAGCAGCGACTTGCAGGACGGCGCATGACTGCTGCCGACTTCACTAGCATATAAAAAGAAACACAATCTTCCCCTAACCCTAACCCGAATTGCTTTTCAAGCCTGAATCGCATGCAGGACTCAGGAGGTGCACCCTGACCTCTGGCGTCAGGGTGGACAATGTTGCCTTCCGAACACAGTCCAGTCGAGCAGTTGTGCGTCCTTCCAAACGTACTTGGAAAAACAAATTAAGAGCATTCAAATTTAATTTCCAGGAAACCTGTGTCATGCACATCTCTTCTATGAAAGGGTCTAGCTGACAAATATGGTACAAATCTCTGTTTATAAAGAATGCTATTTCAGAAACCTTTGGGTGACCCATGTTTATCTACAGTCAATATTAACCTTATATATTGGTCCAGTGAGCAGTCTCATCTCACTTTTTTTTTGTGTTTTCATACTACACAGGTAGATACATTGTGTGAACAGACACACAGACATACCCAGCGGCACTCAGTAAACTTTGATGTAGTGTAGCTGGCGATCAGACGGACCTGATGTGTGTAAATGTAGCAGCGAAAGTGCAAGTTAGCCTCAAGTCATCTACACCTGCATCACGCTGGGAAACCCGAGGAACTCATATCGCCGATATCACCTTTGTGATTCCGGTTTCAAACACTTTCCAAAGCTGATTTTAAATGAATGCAGTTGAACCGGGCCTTCTCCCGCAAATACCCACTGTGTCAGTTACAGGCAGATGACTTGATAGGTTCCCCCCTGCTTTCTGTAACACTGCAGCCCACCATGAATCTCGCACGCAGCCAATTCACCGGGGAGCCATCATTGGGAATATATAGCAGCTCCTGGGTTACTTTGTATTGTAATAGATGCATTGTGCCACTAAAGAATATCCCAGCCTGTATTCAAGCCGAATGAACAAAAAGGGAAGCATAAGAAAGAGTCTGGTGCAGATTCAGGGGAAAGAAGCGTAATTAGAAATAGATGGGATCGGGGGAGGTTCAGTTGCTCTAGATGTGAAATCTAATTTCTATATAATGTCATTTAAATCCTGTGATCCAGGAATTGTATTTGAACTCAGATTATCGGAATCATCAGCCCGTGAATGCCTAAGATCCCTGCCAATGTTTGTGCGCGCGTGTGTGCGCAAACGTGTGTGTATTGGAGGAGAAGGCGGGGGTGGCGGTGGGGATTTAGTGTTCCTCACGTTCACAAGTTGCAAGCTTTTTTTGGGATGATTATAGCGGTGGAAAGAAAAGATGAGAGCAGGAGGGAATAAAGGGAGGTTCTGAAGACAGCACAGAAAAGGGAAAACAAAATGAATCTGCAGACAAAACAAGTGTGAACTAATTTAAGCAGGGAACTTTTATCTTTTGCTCGCAATCACCAATAGTTTAGAGGCAACAATGAAGTGGAAAAGGATTTCATTTTGTTTGCGGGAATGCAATGCTCAGTGCTGTGCATGAACGCGCTCATGCGTTTGGCGAACGGTGAACTGAGCGCGTCCCGTTCGCGACTAACGAACGTGAACATGAGCGCGGGAGTGAACGGACGGGCTTTACGGCACCCGGTGTTTTGGGTCACAGAGTCTGACGGGTCACAGATCTTTGAAACGCCACAGCGGGTCAGGAGCGTCCGACCAGTCGTGGGAAAACATCTGCGCGTGAAGGCCGATCGCAGGAAGCCGCTGACGGGTAAGAGCGCGAGCCAACTGCCGCAAAGGTTCCCCAACCCAAGTCAAACCCGCGGCATTTCGCACAGGAAAAAGAGAAAGGGGAGAAATAAACGTGAACTAGTTCCTTTTAATCCGTGGGAACTGAACTTTGAGCCAGCTCTTGTGAAGTGTGACCTTGCACTGCACTGGCACTGGTATTATACACACAGCACAGGTCAAAGTCAGAAGCTTCATTAGTCTGACCTCCGGAAAACAGCGTTTTGATGGTTAATGTGCGATGTAGCAGCACACATCAATAAATTTGACCATGTTCTGCCTTCCAGGTGTAACGTATGTACTCTGAGGACAATACAGTTTGTTTTAGGCTCAGCAGCTCTTTAGGGACAAGGAGACATTCCGGGAGCTAGAATTTATAATCAAGGAAGACGCTCCATCATTCACTTTGATGATACAACGAGACACAACACAACTTTATTAATCCCCTCTGAGCAATTCCAAACTACAGTTGAGAATTCTAAATTCATCAATGAATACTGAAGCCAACTGCCGCAAGAACAGCACGTGCCGTGCACGTATATATTAAATGGGTTTTGTTCCATACTCAACACATGTTTTTGCAAAAACATGCAGAAGAAATAGTGGTTAATTCTTTCTTCTTTTTTTTTTTAGCCCTGAGTAGTGTCCACCAGTCAGCTGGTTGAAGCATGACACGCCGCTCTTTGCTGTAACAACGGAAGGCCACTCAGCGGAGCATATTCCATTTTTATCAACTCCTCTCTCATCTGGATTTCGACAGTGAGGGACGCTGATGAGAGAGCTCTTTCGTGAGCAAATCCAACTTGAACAGTAAAAGTGGGGGAGCCGATAATCAGATCATTTGATCAAAACGCCAATATTAGCCGTATTAAACAAGTTCCTGTCAATTGAATGCAACACCTGACACAAATGCTTGCAGTCCTGCTCAGATCATTTGTTCGTTACTCCAGATTTTCCTGTCACACTACAGGATCTTTACTATAGTAGCCGGATATTTGCTTTTGTCATTTATAATAAATGGCAATCTTTTTCTGGGACACCCTGATCACACGCATACAGGGTCACACTGCCCAGCACAACGTCAGACTAGGTCTACATTAAGCCTTCGGAATTTTAACGCGCAGTTTCCGTGGGAAAACCACTGGCGTCCACACTATCGCTTCTCGGTCGTTTTTGTACTCTGGTTAAGGAGTGCGACAGCCCGCCAGGCTGGCACATTATTTCATGGTGGCGACGTTGTTTAAAAAAACCCAACATCAATAAAGGTTAATGGCCACAGCTGTAGCGTCGGCTATATTGAGGTTTAAAAAAATGATCACAGAAAAAGTTAGATGACCTGCTGGCTCAGTGCCTTGCTCAAGGACACCTCAGTGGCGGCAATAAGGGAGAGGCGAGCGCTGCTCTCTCTCTTGCTGCCCACTCAGATTCCTGAGCCTCTCACCAGCAAGCGAACGCCTCATAAGTCACCAGTAGACTTTATAAACTGCATTATCATGCAACCGAAAAGAATGAGGCAAGATACATTCTCTCGAACGGATAACTGACATGACGTTTCTCCTCATTTCAATTGCACAAACAGAATCCAGTGTCCCGGAAAAGAATCAAAATGTTAGGAAGCACGCGTGGGTTTGACACTTCTGACCATTTAAAGCCACTAGTCAGCACTGTGGTTAGTAGTTGACTGGTTATGGTTAATGTGATTTTAGCCAGCATCAACAGATTTCCGCAGCGTTTCCACACGTCCACTCCTGCATTCAGATAATGTTGATTAATAGAGATGCTGTTGTCACTAACTCATCGCTTCCTGCTTGTGTTTCACAATAAGACATTTTATTGTCTTAAGTGTTAAGTGTTGAAACATTACAAAGATGAAATCGATTTCATTGCGAAGCAGGACAGGATAAGAAAACACCTCAAACTGGTCTCTCATCTTATGAGGAATAATGTGCTTTTTAGTTGATTCAAAAACACTTTACAGGGGCTCTATGCACTTTTTGGGTTGCGCTCAAGAAGGTGAGAAAGATGGAGCCATGCGCAGGTGAAGTGGTTGTGGAAAGTTGGGGGGAAAATTCAGATATCTAACATGCAATAGAAGTAAATGACTGCTTTTGCCTTCTGTACCTGTCCTGTGGGCATACAGAGGGCAGTGTATCTGTAGCAGTAACTGCGATGACCGCCGCTAACAGAAGCCCGGTGCTTTTATATCAGGTGTGTACATAGAATATGTGTACAGTATGCCAGGCTAAAACATGCAGAATATCCTAATTTTGTATTTGGAAACGCTGCACCATCGCTACAGCTGTAGGACTTCCATTTTGCACGATTGCATCCAGCACACGAGCATGCACACAGCACCCGTCTTACAGAGAGACTGTCCATCGTCCTTTCCGTGTGATGTAAGCGAGCATCCGGAGTGGTGAGCAGCGGCTCACGCCTCAGTCCCTGCACGCTGAGCTGACAATAAAACAGAGAAGGCTCTCGGCGGAGCCTACAGGTGTGCTGCATTGTCTTTCCTGTCTTACAGCCCTGAAAGGAGAACATGCTACTCACTGTGGCGAGCCTGATTGTAGTGGCGTTATCGACCAGCTCCCTGGTGTAATTCCCAGATACAGAGCGGCAGAGGCAAACGCAGGTACAAACACTCGGAATCTTTTATCTCCACCGAGCAGCCGGCGGCAGGGTGAGAGTTCCCCTTTCCCTCAAGCCAAAACACCGAACACTGGCAGGCACGCAGCTGTTATGTACTTCTCCCTACTAGTCCGAACACGTGCTTTAAACTCAGGCAGTTGTTGTGGACGCAGATCTGTAGAGAAGGCTATCGAGTCAATTCTAAGATCGGCTTCAAAGGAGATCCAAGTCAAGACGGAAACCGGAACAAATCAAGATCACAACAGACACAAGCACCGCAGACTAAAGACTTCTGGGTGCAGAGAGATGAAGCGCTATCTCCAAATCCACTCTGTAAACCTGTAAACATCAAGCTAATAACGCATAAAGGAAAACATCCAGAGGATTCGACAGGTAAGTATCAGTGAATTCACATTGTTTTATATTTTTTAATGCTGTGTTCACCCGTGCAATTTGCTTACCACAGAAAACAATTCTATATTATTTTTGTTCTCACCTATTAAATAATGAATTGTAAACCTAAAGTGATTGCACGGGCCACACTGCACTTGGAATAGTAAGGCCATGCACACAGGAAGAAGATGGCGCCGATGGTGTGGCCTGTACTGCTGCATGATGGGGGAATGCCGACAACGAGTCTGTCACAGAGCTGGCTCTTAGACTGACAAGAATGTGACGGGCTCATACATTCAGTGCTTAAGTACAATATTTACAACAAATCTGAAGAGAGCTATACAAAGCAAATCGAGCCTGTACCATCAGTAGTGTATAGGGACGTGCTGTGCTGCAAAAACAGAACATAAAGCAACAAAAGCCAGAACATGTACGTTTGTGGGGAGACGAGATCCCACATGGACAGGCTGCTACTCTCCCTGGCTTCGCGCGGGACACACCAGGCCCAGGCATGCCTCCTGCTGTTGATTGCGCTGCCTTCAGGTCAAGCCCCTGCACACGGGGGGGGGGGGGGGGGTGGTTTAAAACAACAGCATGATAGGAATACAAGTACTACCTC
>CM022478.1:28645193-28656802 GCA_011952105.1 Coreoperca whiteheadi
GTTCGGGATAAGAGACACCCCCCCCCCCCCCCCTCCACCTTTCCCTTATCGCCCAACAAAGGCGGTGGATTCAGTATTTTCAGCTGCAAAACCTCCCGCAACGTTACCCCCGCATCCACCATCCTGATTGTTGTAGTGGTAAGTACGCTGAGGGGAGTCTGCCAAAAGCTACAGAGAGAGAGAGAGAGACGCCTGTCAATGCTGCATCCCCACAACCACTAACTAAAGATTAGGCGCCGCTTTGAGCTGGGAGGGATTTCAACAAGACACCTTCTTTTACCTTGATGGGTGGAGGTGGGGGTTAAGGTGAGGGTGACGGTGGCGAAGAAATGACACAAAAAGAAATATAATCTGCATCTATTCATCATTAAAGAAGAGCGCGGAAAGTTGCGGATGTCACCGCTGGGTTCTTCATTGATACCTTGCCAATGCTGGCTGGATAATTGAAGTCTGGGGTTTTTCAAAAGAGACGCGCATAGGGGGGAAGTTATAATACCCAGGTGGAATGAAAGGATGTGTGTTATGTCTGCAAAAACACTCTAGCCAGTGCTTTAGGTCTCTTTAGGAGCTGAGCACAGAGAGCCCCACAATGCTATTTTGCAGCTCTTTGTTGACAGACCTGCAATCCAGATACAAGAGAAATGAGAAAGGAGAAAACACATTGGCTAGGATGTATCAAATCTTCAGAGCAGGGTCAACTTGGTCTGCATGTGGAAGAGGAAACATATTTGGACTGGTACAGGTAGGCTACAGCGATTTATAGGGAACACAAGTTGCACAAGTTGCTTGCTCAAAGCGCTTTTCCTGCCCTCAGCGCTAGGTAAATGTGTCCTTTTGAATAGAACTCTGGGACTCTTGTATTATTAATCAGAAGCAGCTTTATTGCCAAATAGGTTTACACATACAAGGACTTTACTTTGGTATTTGGGTGCAAAACAATAAACACAGTAGTAATATAAAGACGAAGCACATTTGTTCTGGTACAGCAAGCAAGCAAAGAGACTTATATTAAAGCTAGGGTAGGTCATATATTTCACAAGTTTTCTTTGTTATATTTGTTGAAATTCTTTTTACATCCTGAAGGCCATCAATGGCTCAAAGACTCTGAAAAAAATGAAACACATCCGATACCTGTGGCTGTCGCAGGCCTGTAATAATCCCATCATTTCTGTCTGCCTGCCTGTTTGCACGCCTGCACACCTGCCTACCTACCTGCCTGCCTACCCACCTGCCTACCTACCTACCTACCTACCTACCTGCCTGCCTACCTGCCTACCTGCCTACCCACCTGCCTACCTGCCTACCTACCTGCCTACCTGCCTACCCACCTGCCTACCTGCCTACCTACCTACCTACCTGCCTACCCACCTGCCTACCTGCCTACCTGCCTACCTACCTGCCTGCCCACCTGCCTACCTGCCTACCTACCTACCTACCTGCCTACCCACCTGCCTACCTGCCTACCCACCTGCCTACCTGCCTACCCACCTGCCTACCTGCCTACCTACCTGCCTGCCCGCCTGCCTACCTGCCTACTTGCCTACCCACCTGCCTACCTGCCTACCTACCTGCATACCCACCTGCCTACCTGCCTACCTACCTGCCTGCCTACCTGCCTACTTGCCTACCCACCTGCCTACCTGCCTACCTACCTGCCTACCCACCTGCCTATCTACCTGCCTACCTACCTGCCTACCTATCTACCTGCCTATCTACCTGCCTACCTACCTGCCTACCTATCTACCTGCCTATCTACCTGCCTGCCTACCTGCCTGCCCGCCTGCCTACCTGCCTACCCACCTGCCTACCTATCTACCTGCCTGCCTACCTGCCTACCTATCTACCTGCCTACCCACCTGCCTACCTATCTACCTGCCTGCCTACCCGCCTACCTACCTGCATGCCTACCTGCTTTGGAGGGAAGCCTGAAGGGAGGGGGGTGGGATGTTTCTAACTCTGGCTGTCTCTTGACAGTGTCTCCAACTATACCTACCCCAGCTTTAATCATTTGTTGTCGCTGTAACAACTGGGCTCTCTGCATTTAATTATTCACTATGGGATGCAATTGAGTTTATTTCTGGTGTATTGTTTATTTTGAAAACCAGGTGTTAACAGTCTGCTTTTTTTCGTATTTCCACCCTGATGAAGACCCTGTGAGGTTGAAACATTTTAACCAATATTCCTGACTGAATACAGGTTTAAATATAACTCCTCTCTTTGCTCTGCCCAAGAGTGCCTGAAGAACATTTTATTTCTGTGACGTGTTTTGTGTTTCATGCTCTCGTGAGGCGCCCCTGTCTGTTCCAGCCCTGACCCTCATACATTTCCACTCATCAAATTTAACACAGGACTAATGCTCAAAATATGAACCCATCAGATAATGGGACAAATCTAACTTAGTGAACTATAAGGTTGTAGAATACAACATTAGGCAGGCGTAAAGCAACAACATCTTCATTTATCCTGACAGAGAAAGGTCTCTTATGAAAGTCGATACAAACCGTACAAAAGAAAACGACGGCACATTGCTCACTGGCTTGAGTGCTGATCAGAAGCAGTGTGTTCAGTGCTGCCACTGATGGATGGAAGCTATAGTGCAACAATGTAGCAAAGTTGCTCTGTCCTAAATCCATACATACTAATTATACACAGTCGTGAGTCTGTAGCGTGTTCACACTAGAAAATGAACAGGCAAAAATAATGGATACTATTCTCCCACAATGCAATGCACCGAAGCAATGCTAACAGGTGCAATACATTCAAATAAACTGTTGTTGGTGGTGGTGAAACAGCTCTTAAAATAACCATTACATTTTGCTGTCTAAAGTTGCAGTACCATTTCCTGTTAGTATAAAACGTGTTGCATGTTGATTTCTTGTATGCAAAACAGTATACTATAGTAGTACTAATGGGCAGTTAGCATGTGAACAGCTTATTAACTGACCTGCACCACTGACCATCAGTTTTTTTGGTCAGTGGTGTGGTCCCGATTCTTTAATAGTCCTGCTAACAAAACGTTATTTGTTACCAGCTTCTAAGCTAGTTATCAGCGCAAATTGGTTTATGTTTTATTTCTGTAGCCCTGCCAGCTCAGCTGTCAATCAAACGTACAGCCCACTGGCTCAGGCGCTTGGAGGCTACAGGAGCATTTCTGAAGTATCTCCAAAAACCTTTTGTCTTCCTCTCAGTAATAAAAACAGTATGTACAATCGATTTAAAAATCACTGTGGTCAGATTTTTCACTGCAAAAAGAGTTTGGTGATTTCAGTCTTTAAAAATTGGGCCATTTCGTGCCAAGTAAGAGAGTATCTGCTGAAATCAAAACTAAAACAGGCAGTATACTTTTAATAGAGTATGGTGAGATGCCATAGATGCTTGAATGACTTCTGTTTATTTTCTACCTTCTCCCTTGTTTACATCTTCTCATTTCCTGGCAATTTTCCCTGTGTGAGATTACTCTCCACACTCAGCACGGCTGGTGGTTTCTTAGACCAAAACAAGATGTGCCGTCGACTGAATTTCAATTAATACACCTCCGGGATTTTCTTCACTTGATAGGAAGGTCTGTAAAACAAATTACTTTGGCAGCACGCTCTAAAAATAGGAGAGACGCTGAGGATGTGAGCAGGAAAACTGGGAGCAAAGAGGTCCTCAATGGTTATTTGTTTGAGCTGGACTGACTTTTTGTTTTATCTGGGGGCTTTTGGGTTTTTTTTTTTTTTTTTTTTACTCACCTAACTATCATGAATGTAATGTACACACAGGAACACCCACGTACTAAAGAAAACACAGGCCCAATGCATGTTCTTCAACACAAGCGGAGCTGGGCAGCAGCCTGCATATACACACTGTTTGTTTTGGACTCAGTGCCGTCTCATTTACACGTGTTAATTGCAGCTAATTGGTTCTAATTAGATGAACAGGAAACCCTCTGGGACCACTCATACCTTTAATTTGAAGTAAATATCATTAATTACCATATGCTAATTCTAAGCCAATTAACATTGATTAAGAGAAGAGATGCCAACAACAACGGGGGAAAAACTACCAACTATCAAAAATTACTAATGACTCAGCAAGAGGGGACAGCGGAAACGTCACATTGAATGTTAGGGAGCGTGGGCGTGAGTCCAGGCCCGACTGGCAACCTTGGCCCCTGGTCCCGCCGCCCTGCATAGGGTCACACGGTGTCCACTACCCTGCCATTCCCGCCATGCTCGCTGTACCCAAAGTGTCTGCCATGTGTCCAGCTCACTGTGCCCACCATCTGCCAGTCCCACTGTTCCCACCACGCCTGCCTTACTGTCCATGGTCTCCACGCGCACCCTGCCCAGCGTACTCATAACCACCAAACCCCCCACGATCCCCATTCTTACTGTACCCAGTGTCCCCATACCTGCTGTATCCACAATGTACCTGCCATGTTTCCTCCACGCGCCATACCCGTCAGTACCCCCAGCATGCTTATTGTGCCAAACCCAGCCTGCCCTGCTGGCTGTACCAACGTTGCTGTGCTCACCGTACCTATTGTGCATGCTCTGTGGTACACCTGCACAGGAAACATCCCCGCTGGCTCTGCAGACAGAGGGCATGTGTCTGCCAGGCGATTGAACAGGAGAGATTAGAGGGCTTGCTGCTGAGAGAGGGAGCAGAGAGACAGAGGGGGGAGGGGGGGGCGGCAGAGAGACAGAGAGATGGAGTGAGACGGGGGGAGTGAGACAGTGACAGTGAGGGCTTGAGAGGAATGAGAATTAGGGAGCGGAGCAACATACAAGCAAGCAGCATGCACAAACATTATGTGGGGACAGCACAAGAGGTCAGAACATAACTGTGACTATATAACTGACTATGGTGACCAGGGTCTAAAATAAAAAATGTCACAGAGAACTTAGTAGACATGAAACGCGTAGTCGATTAATCGGTTAGGTGGTTGGCAAAAATGAACAGTTTTGATTATTGAATAATCGTTTAGTTAATTATTCTAAGTAAAAATACCAAAAACGTACGATTTCTAGCTTTTCAAATCTGGCGTTCCCTGGTCTGCCATGATTGCAAACTAATGAAAACAATCCTCGTCTGAAGCTAGAAGAGAATTTTTGTTTCTGCTTTTGTTTTTACAGAAAACAAATCAGTTGAAACAGGGCTGTAGACAGGATTTTAGAAATGTATTAAGGTTAGTCCAAATTCCCTGGCGCTTCCCCACTGCCCTAGGAAATACCTGACCAAAATACAGCGTAGAATTTTCTGACAATTCATTATATAACGGTGCATTATCCGTTCAGTTGTACTTTCTGTTCTCTCTTTGTGTAATTAGGGATTTAGTCTTCTCCTCTTCTCTTTTAAATGGGCCTGCCTTAAACCCCCACTTTTCCAGAAACAGTAGGCCTTACGGATAACGACAACTCGGTGCCGTCTATAATAGCTACAGCCCGCAGTATAAATAACGGCTTGTGGTGCTCATAGCACCAAAGAAGTAGATTTGAAAAACTCAACAGCAACGTCTCTTTCCAGATATCGTGACCCGGTTACTCAAGATGATCCACAGATTTGTTGTGAGCAGTTTCATTAGGGAACTATCGGCCCGTCGCATGCAATTCTTCATCTAACAGCTCAATGTGGCTGCTCCTGACTGTCCCATCACTCCCTGCAATATTTCAAACTGATCCGCTGACAGAAAAATGTCAAAAATGACCGTTGTCTTGTTTTGGAGACATATTTTTCATGAACGATAGAGGTCAGTGCCAATCTCACTGACAAACACGTTGCATTTCCTGTGACTCCATAATGAAAGCCAACTCGTGTTTCGCCAGTTAAACGCTTTTAATTTGAACCTGCAGCAGTAGGAAACGGTCGGCTTGCATCAGCATGTGTTACCTCATTCGGCACTAGATAGCGATAGTAACAAGAGATTCATTTAAATGAACATCTCAGACTTTATTAGTTTTAGATTTCGACTGAAATGAAACCAGAGGGAAGTTAACAATTTCTTGGACACTAGAATGCTTGGTAAATCCATAACCTTCTAAATCAGTCTGGCTTACCAGGTGTTTTTTTTTAAACCATATGGTCGGAAATCTTCCTTTTTCTCTATTGTGTTCCACCATTTCAGCAATTAACTGCATGAGTAAGAGGTTGGTAGAAATGACAGGATGAGGAACAAATGTATGGATTATATAAATATAAAAACCACAATTCTCCTTTAAATTGTCATTAGTATGTGCATCATGTTTTGGGTGAAGGAAAGTTTCTTTACGTCACCCTTATTGTAAATATTTTAAATCCCTTTCCCAAAACAGTGAACTGTGATACCATACACACTTTGTGACTACTATCCACCCACCCGTTTTTTAAACCTCCTCATGCATTGTTGCGATAGAGGGGGGTGGCTGCACTGCCCAAAAGGCAGGTGACCTCGGACAGGCCACTGTCAAGTATGCTGGACAACAGGCAACAGGGAAAAGGACCCAAGCGCAGACAGAGGTGATGCTGAATGGTTTACATAAAAGTCACAACACTGGTAGACAAACCAAAAACATACAGGCAGAAAATACAATGTCCAAATCCAGGCAGAATCCAAAAAACTCCAGGAACAAAGAACTAGGGAAATGGCTAAAGCACACAGCACATAATCCCAGAAGAGGCTCTGGGCATATGGACGGGCAGGCTGCTGGAGAATAGAAGGCTGATATGGATACTCCTGGACTGAAGCCGTCCTAATTTATTCTGTGCTTATATCCAATGAAATTAAATACATTTTACGTGCCAAAGGAAAGTATTTTTGATAGGGAATCGGTAGAAAAATATCTTATTAGTATCAGTTCAGGTTAAGTGCCTCTCATTGACAACCTCTGCATTACTGATCAACACTACTATAAACCTGCAATCCCCTAAAAATGTCATATTCATCAAACCAGGATCAGTCAGATCAGACTCACCTGATCAGGCAAACAGGTGTATCCAACCCGTGTGCGCGTGTGTGTTTATGTGTGTATATCTGTGTATTCATGCAAAAAGAATTTGTAGGTCGAGCAAGCAGGAGCCTGTGTGTGTGTGTGTGTGTGTGTGTGTGTGTGTGTGTGTGTGTGAGGGTTAGAGGCTTGTGTGCGTTGCTCCCGGTAGGTGTGGGCACCGCCACATTGCCGGCTGCCAGGCTGCCCACCGAACCATCTGACACACATTCACACCTCGGCCACCATGGCCACGAGCACATGCAGACAGACAGCGGCTGGCCTGTTTGCCGTGAGTCTTGGAGTTAGACCGATATAGCAGTTTGATAGTATCTGACAACGCTTTTCCGCCCCCGATATGCTAATTAAAATGCTGTTTAAGTAGTTTAATGCTCAACACCACGCTGCTAAGAAAAGTCTTTGACCCTATTCTGATCACTTTGATTCCACACATATGTACACGTACGTAATCCAGTATAGCTCTCACAATGCAGAATGCAGCTTTTTTTCCTTCCTAACCATAACCATAGCCCTAGCTCTAACTTCCAGCAGTATCTAGCAGTACAGATCATTTTCAGATCTACTGAGGTCATTGAGAAATCCACTGCTGAGATTTCTGGCACTACCTCAATCCCTACCTTTGATTTAACCTTGGATGCCGTATATACTGTACAAAGACATGTAAACATGCATAATAGCCACTCCGTGTATATCCATTCAATATTTTCCAGCATTGTTGTCCTTGTGCTTAGCTGTTATGTCTATTCCTGTGTAAGCCACATCGTATCCCTTGTATGTGCGGTACAAGTACCTCTGACTCTGATCGACACAACAGCAATGTGTTTGTCCAGAAGACAAATCCTTGTTACTACCGTCATCGCTTTCGATGTGTATAACCGACTGCAACACCATGAATGATTTCAAGGAGGGACTAACATTGTGTGCACTGCTGTCCCCCTTCGTACATGCTTCTCATGTTCCCATGCTAGATAAACAAAATAACACTTATTCTTACATCAGCAAGAACCGAGGTGTTTAACCTTTCGAGAGCCACATGCTAGAGTCATGCACAGGCCAAAAACTCCCGCATTCTTAAGACGAGACCAAAACTGAACCTGACTGGTAATGCCAAATTTGAATTCAAAGCTATATTTCATTTTTTTTATTTCAGTTGTTATTAACAGTTACAGTTATTTCACTAGGGTAACGGCCATGCTAATGCCAGGCTAATGTGAAAATAACCAAGTTAGTTAGCACAACTCTGCCACAAGCCGGCCAAAAATACTGCTTGCGCTGGCAGTCACTCAAAGGAATCGGCACTATTCCCCTGCACTCCATTTCGAAAATGTTATATCTATCTGTATACATATATTATATGTATATATAGATATATATACAGTATATGTATACCTCAGCCTTTAATGGGTCCAAAGACACTAGATCCAGCCATGGTAGCGCACCCACACGTGGTGCATTCATAGGTGTTTTGTTGGAGTAACTGGTCAATCCCAACTCGTGTGAACATGCGTGGGTACATGCCTTGTGGCCCACATGTGTGTGTATATTTCATATCTGTGTGATGTAGGGCTGCATCAAGTCATCGGCCTGGGCGACTCCTCTATCAGAGGACAACAGCCAGTTGCTTAATAATAAACCCTTCAAAGGATGTCTGATGTCTCACACACACACACACACACACAGCAGCCACATTGACAAGAGACTAAGACAAAGGCCACCAGAGAGAGAGCGAGGGACAGTGCGAGGCAGACGGGGAGAGAGAGGACACTGTTGTTGTCGGGCTTCATGAATATTTAGCAGGACTTGTTGGAGTGAAGATAGAGATTTGCAGTGTGTGTGTGTGTGTACATGTTCAAACACATTTCCCAGGAGTGTGTGGCTTGTGTGTCTTCCTAGTCGTTGTGTGTGTGTGTGTGTGTGTGTGTGTGTGTGTACATGCTAAAACACAATTTTATTAAGATTTTTTTTTGTGCATGTCTGCATGTGTGTATCTTTTAGCATGGAAGCATGTATGTGTGGTGGTCATAGGGACAGCTATTCCCATGGCAACAGCAGTGCTTCAGGTACTGTGGACACCTACCTGTGAGGACTCCCCCACCCCCAAATCCCCTTCCTGTGTGTGTGTGTGTGTGTGTGTGTGTCTTTGTATTTATGCAAAGATGATTAGCAGGTCAAACAAGCAGGTCCCTCTGCCGAGCTAGTTCACCTGCATGTGTGTGTGTGTGTGTGTGTGTGTGTGTGTGTGTATAATGGGGTGTGGGGAGGGGTCATAAGGGGGGCTCCCCAGCATTTTGTCATGGCACACTTGACAAAACAAAGACAACTCACTTTTCTGGTCCTCTGCCACATTTGGTATTCAGGAACAAGTCGGGGCTCTGGCTGCAAGGACCCGATAACACCTTCTCTCTCCCTCTCTCTTGGGTGTTGTGGTGGTGGTGAAGGGCTGGGGGGGGGGGGGGTCACTCCCCCCAGACAGACCCTGCCATTCGAATGCAAAGCCTCAGCTGCTGCAAATCCACCCCTCCTGCCCCCCTCCACCACTACCACCACCCTTCTATTATTTCGGCGGATTTCACAGCTATTTTTGGATGGGCGGGCTAAGCCGCCCAAGGATCTCCACTGGAGATATGTCATCAAAACCCGGCCACCACCCCATGTGGCCATTAACATAAAAATTAAAGAATTATATGCAGAGAAAATGGGCAGCGAATAAATGAATGAATAAATAAATGAAAAATGTATAAATCTCATTCCAACCAGCCATCTCCTGTTTCTCTTGTCTCTCGTCTTTGCTGAAAGAAAGAGACGGAATTAGACTGTTCATATCTTATTGGATTATTTGTTTAGTGTTTAGCCTAAAAACATGCTTACAAATGACTTACAGGAAGACAGAGATGGAAACAAGTAGTGAGCTATTTGTGCAGGAGGGTAGGGAGCGTGGATGGTGCTCGCCCGAGCGGCCTTGAAGTGTCGCAGCGGCTTATTTGCAATGTCTTTTCTTTTCATTTTTTGCATGTTGGACCCAACATTCCAAAGCTCGGAGGAAGTGCTGACTACATGCAACAGGAAGCAGCTGGGTGAAGCGGGGATGTGATGCGATGCTTTCAAAATGCAAACCAAATGGATGTGAAGACCGCACACTCCAAAGTTCAATTTCAGGTTTTTAAAAATCCGCTTTGAATGTCTCTGAAATCGAAAACTCCGTGTGGAAGTCACCATTCATACTGCGCAAACACTGTGCTGCACATCCACATGGCCTTGAGCACCAACAGCCAATTTCAAAATAAAAGAAATAAAAGACCCCTGTATTATGTCATATTTATTAGATATTTTGAAATTGTTTGATAAAGGGTTTTACTCTCATTTTGAAATCTGCTGCTGGTGTTCTTGTGGACACCAAGGCTGACTGGACTTAAAAAAAAGAGACTTTCTCAACCAAATGACATCAAATTCGATATTTGAGATGCTGCTTGTCACAGCATTGTGTGCAGTATCAAACTCAAGATACGAGCAAATAATCTGATTAGTAGTGCCATGTTGGGTTCAGTCGGCATCAGAGGTGATTGGAGGTGGTTTTTTGGTGGTCCTGCTGGCTGAGCTGAGACTGGTTAAGTGGATAAAAGAAGGGCTAGGATAGGGGAAAGAGATGGATGATGGGTATGCCAGAGTATACCCTCAGTGGACAGAAAAAAACTGATTTATTGACACACACTTGTATATTCTGCTATGTTATATAATCAGTGATGCAGTTGGATGGTACAAATGTAACTGTAACCTGAACACAATGAGCTTTATTTTCATGACAACGTTTCCCTTACAGGAACTTTTCATCATACACACTATATAATACCGGGTCACAACTTTGCAATTGGAAGCCAGTGCAGAGGCGTGAGGCAGGGGTAGAGGGGGACAACCAGTGTGTAAGCCCAGGTCACACCAGAAAATGGCACAGCAAAGTTCATCTACACATTCTGGCAAAATGGTTGTTCCTAGGAGCTTGGTGACATAATATAGACAATCTGACAGAGTAATGTGGGTATAGTGGGCTAGTTTATATACAGCAAACTAATGAGGTGATGAGGAGCATGTGTACGGACAGGTGGATAGTCAAGTGACTGGCAAAGACGGGAAGCTCGCTGAGGGCAACTGGTGGACAGGTGGGGGGATGACATGGTCTGAAGGGCAGAAGACCATGTCACTTCACGACCGACACTTCGCAACATGCATTTACACACAGAAAGGACTTTTGATTTCTATTATTTTTACAATACAATCATATCAGCTCCATATTCCCCCAGTCTCTCTCCCCATGTAGTGAAGGAGTGAGTGTAGACCGGCTGATGTATTGGGAGTCGTGCTGCTCGCTGTGTCTGAGGCCGTGTCATCTCTGCTTCTATTTGCAAGGTGTTTATTCTGTCAAAGACTTGAGTGTTTGCCCAGCTGGCACAGACTCTG
Source organism: Coreoperca whiteheadi (assembly GCA_011952105.1). Classification (NCBI taxonomy): domain Eukaryota; kingdom Metazoa; phylum Chordata; class Actinopteri; order Centrarchiformes; family Sinipercidae; genus Coreoperca; species Coreoperca whiteheadi. Next base: position 28,656,614 of record CM022478.1, read on the forward strand.
GCTCTGGCAGCGCCAACGCACCACCTCCCCTAGGGGGTGAAGGGATGTAGGGCCTCACGGAGGGGGTTTGGGGAGGGGGGGTGGGTTGGGTAGTCTGGTGGGAGGAGTTATGAGAGCTAAATCGAGGGAGCAAGATGCCAGTTTTGCCCCCCCCCCGGGGGCACCACCCCTCTTCCCCCCACCCTCACT
>CM022478.1:28656827-28703235 GCA_011952105.1 Coreoperca whiteheadi
CTCCAGAGTTCGTTTGAAAGCGTACCGAGACCGGCTCTTCAAGGAGGTCTCGGTACGCTTGTTTGGGCCGCTTTTGGTGCGCACCAGAGTGCGATTACTGCTTTCACAGCTGAGCAAACGAACCGCACCAACGGGGCAAACGAACTCTAGTACGATTCAACCGAACTAAATTAGGCAGGTGTGAAATCATCTTTAAAGCCCAGCACAGTATACCAAGCAAAGAATAGGAAGGTCAGTCAGTCAGTCAGTCATTGTCTACCGCTTGTTCCCGTTAAGGGTCACGGGTGACTGGAGGATATGAAGGTTTATTTATTTATTTATATTTAAGTGCCCGCGATAATATTATCGTGCATATTCCTTACCGCGATTTATCGCATTACTGAAAACCAGAACATGTCTACTGTAGCTGGAGTTTGAGTTTATGTGGGTGGTGCTCTTTACGTGGCCTCTTCACCGATGGTGGCTGGTCATAAAATGCCCTTCTTTCTGGTTTTCACTTTTGTATGTAAAAAGAATATAATCTATTCGAGACACTGCAGCTTAAAAGTAGGGTATGCGATTCTGGAGAAATCCAATGCCATGACAAATACCATGATACAGAGCGAACAAGACAGCAAGTAATGTAACTAACGGTAGCTAACTACTATAGCTAACCTCACAACAACAGCATATCATGGCAAACAAGCAAGAAAACTGAATGTCCGAGGACACAAATCATGGTTGGAGGGCTGTAATAGTGCCGTGTGGCTTGGTCCGAGAGCAAACACCGCATTTTTCTTCAACGCACGCACACTGCACGGACAGCTAGCAGACGGTGATGAAAGAGTCGCTAAATTTGACAAAAATGCATGTATTAGATTAGAATCCCATAGCCCACCTTTTTGAAGATGCACGTAAACAGACATGTCAAGCAAATAAAAAAAAAACATCTCCACTACTTTGACAACACATTTAGTAAAATGAACACTGCAAACAATAAAATGCTAGAAAATTAAGAAACACATTACTTAATTTGATAAAACATACACTCCATAAAGAAAGTGCAAATACAGACAACAAAAGCCAATGTTTTTGCGTAGCATTTATTCCAGAAGCAGTGCTGAAGTGCTTGAGTTTTATTTTGTGCCGCCAGAAAATATTTAGCGCATCCGCTAACGCGAGAAGGGCTTTAGACACATATTTGTACACAGTTGTAGATGGCGAATTATTAGTTAATCAAATCAACAGAAAACATAGCCTAGTATAAACCTGCACCATATAAGCATATGCCTAATGTTATATTCATTAATAAACCATGAATTTGATCTGATATTTGCGACTGACGTTGGTAAAACTTTACAATAAGGTACACAACATTTTGAATAGTTTCCAGAGAACAAATGAGGAACGAAGGAGGATCTAACTGCTAGTAAACCATTAGTTTATGGCCAGTTCCTGAGTAACTCTGAATGAAAGCGTAGTTAACTTCATAGAGAAAATGACTGTTAGAAATTATGTTAATGAACTAATATGTAATTAAGTGTTCATGGGTATCTGTGAATACTTATAATACTTAAAGCATCATTCTTGATTACTTCTGAATAATGCGCTAAATAACGCAACAAATAATACTAACGCTGTGGGCACACACACAAACCAAATGATCTGACATAACATACTGATATCATAAAAGTGATAGAAGTAAAACCTATGAATCTATTCTTTTTTCATGTACTCTCTTTCATTCCAGTGTATCCCCTCAAGAAACCCTGGAGGATCCTGGCCCCAACTTAAAGAACCAGACTCAATTGTCATGGTGTATGTGAATAGTAGTGTCAGACAATATTTATTTGCAGGTGCGTGTTTGTGTTCATATTCAGCATGTGTGCGAATGCACCTCTACTGTTAAATCTTGCGATTACACAGTAAGCGTCCTAGGGGCTCCATGGGGCTCTGACTGGGTTTACCTGTCTCCTGGAGCTCCGGTGGTGCCCAGGCCTCCAGGACAGGTTGTCCATCTGTCACTGATCCCAGATGAGTCCTGTTAAGCAGCTTTGCACAGGGCCCAGCCAGTAGCTGCCGCACTCGCTCAGGCTACAGAGAAGCTGCTGCCAATGGCCAAGCTCTCTGCTGTGTGTGTGAGTGTGTGTGTGTGTGGGTGGGTGGTGTTTGGTTTAGAATTTAGTTCTGGTCAGTAGAAGCCTGGATTCTGCTGGCTGCAGGAACTCTATATGCCCTCACATTGCTGTAGGCCCAGCTTTGGCTCAAATGATGTTTGGAATGGTGCACACGGAGGTGTGTGACACTTTTTACCAACTGAAATCCAGTCTCTTTTGATAGTCAAACACTGCACTTAACTTTCTTCAGTAACATTTAAGTTCTTGGTGACAACAAATGCCTCATCTCACCAGCCCCACCCGTTTTCGTTCCCAGGTCGTCAAACATCGACGTTTTGTCACTCACAAGGTACTCTGTAGAGTCTGTATGAGATGCACCGGGTGTTCAATTAACATCAATGTAAAAATTTCCAGGGCAATGTTAGAGGAACTGCTCCGGCCGTCTTTTCACTCCAATATTAACCTGACGGCAGCGCTACAAGACGCCGCGAGCATCAGTCCCACTGGAGAACCGAGGACCTGCCACCCACAAGTATTTTACTGTGTGTTTATTACATTTACATTTACATTAAGTCATTTAGCAGATGCTTTTATCCAAAGCGACTTACATATGAGGAAGACAATGGAAGCAATAATAACAACACAAGGTAACAAAAAGCATAAGTGCATCAAAAAAAGAGTCTGATTAAAGCCTAGCACAGTATACAAAGCTAAGGATTAAAAGGGTTTGTTTTTTTTTGAGCAGAGGTAGAAAGGAAGAAGAGTTAGTGATTGACAGTTAAGTGTTGACGGAAGAGATGCATTTTCAAGTGCTTTTTAAAGGTGGCTACAGAATCTGCTGATCTTGTAGAAGCAGGTAGATCATTCCACCAATGTGGAACGGATCCAGAGAAGGTGCGCGAGAGTGATTTTATTCCTTTTTGGCATGGTACGTTCGTTTGCAGAGCGCAGGGACCTGGCAGGAGCGTAGGTCTGTATGAACAAGCAAAGATATGTTGGTGCAGAACCAGTGGTGGTCTTGTAAGCCAAGAGCATCGCTTTGTACTTGATGCGGGCGACAACAGGGTGTTACACACAGGCTTGACAAGGCGAGTGGTGAGTAATTCAGTCTTTATTCTGAACACACAGGATGAGCAGGGCTGGACTAAGAGCAGGTCAGCCGGAAAGGGGAAGTCAGACGAGTACGGGAGGGATGCCATACTCGGCGCAGGGGTCCGAAGCCTGGGAAGTTCTTTGCTGACGACCGACGTGGAGCTCAGGAGACGAGGAGTCGAGAAGGCAGGGAGACGTACTTTCTGGAGCAGGGGTAGCATGAGCCAGTAGGTGAGGATCTTGAGGAGTCCGTGTGGGAAGCATAAGCTTGCGCTATCTGCAACGAGACTGGACAGTTAGCCACAGAATGCAGGGTGTTTAAGTACTGGGTGGTGATTGCTGTGTGAATGATGTGCAGTTGTGTATGATTAGTACTCTGGTGAGTGAGTGCGCTGTGGCTGAGAGAGGGTTGAGCCTGGTGTGCTGGTAACATTACCCCCCCCTCCACGGCCCGCTCCTGAGGGCCGAGGACCCCGACGTCGAGGTGGACAACCGCGACCTAGTGGCGCAGGTCTGTCTGGATGAGAGGTATGGAATGCGTTGAGCAGGGTTGGATTGAGAACATCCATTCTAGGTACCCAGGATCGTTCCTCGGCACCATACCCCTCCCAATCAACCAGATATTCCAATCAACCACCACGACGCCGGGAGTCCCGAATCTCCCGAACCTCGTAGGCTGTACCATCCTCCAGGATGATGGGAGGAGGAGGTTCTGGGGTAACGCCAGGCTCTGTGGGGACAAGAACAGAAGGATGGTGAGGTTTCAGCAGGGATACATGGAATGTGGGGTGAATCCGGCATTGAGGAGGGAGCTGGAGCTTGTAGGTGACAGGATTAATGTGATGGACGATGGGAAAGGGACCAATAAAGCGAGGGCTCAGCTTCAGGTAAGGTTGACGCAGCCTGATGTCTCGTGTGGACAGCCAGACCAGCTGTCCTGGCTGGTGGACTGGTGTCCGCGAACGATGAAGGTCAGCTGTTAACCTGCGTCTGCTAAGAGCCCGTTGGAGCTGATGATGAGCTGAGTCCCAGACTCTCTCACTCTCCCGAAACCAGTAGTCCACCGCGGGTACGTAAGAGGGCTCCCTACCCCAGGGGAACAGTGGAGGTTGGAAACCGAGCACGCACTGGAAGGGGGTCAGGCCTTTGGAGGGTTGTAGGAGCGAGTTTTGGGCGTACTTGGCCCATCCCAGGAACTGCTTCCATGAGCTCTGACGGCCGTGACAGAAAGTCCGAAGGAAGTGGCTAATCTCTTGGATCTTCCGTTCCGTTTGTCCGTTGGATTGTGGGTGATATCCCGAGGAGAGGCTGACGGACACCCCTAGGAGGGTGAAGAAGGCCCTTCAGACTCTGGATATAAATTGGGGGCCTCTATCCGACACTATGTCTTCCGGGATGCCGTAGTAGCGGAAGACGTGGTTAAACAATAGTTCTGCCGTTTCCATGGCCGTGGGTAACCCCTTGAGAGGGAGCAGACGGCAGAATTTAGAGAATCGGTCGACCACCACGAGGATGCAAGTGCATTGGTCAGAGATGGGGAGGTCGGTTATGAAGTCCGCTCCTAAGTGTGACCATGAATGGTTAGGGACAGGCAACGGGAGGAGTTTTCCGGCTGGAAGGTGTCGAGGGCTCTTGGACATGGCACACTCCTGACATCCTTGCACATATCGTCTGACGTCGGAGGCGAGGTTCGGCCACCAGAAGCGGTGTTTCAACAACGAGAGGGTCTCATTGACTCCAGGATGGCCAGAACCCAGAGACGTGTGAGCGGAGTGGATAAGGGGGATGCGTTGGGTCTGACGGATGTATTGTAGTCCCAGTGGACAGCCTGGGGGAGCAGTGGTAGTGGCATTGGCGGCGGGCAGCGTCTCTTCCGACCAACCAATGCGACTGAGGAACACTTTGTTAGATAGGACGGGCCCGGAATCGTCTCTCTTTTCCCCCGAGCCGAAGACGCGGGACAATGCATCTGCCTTGACATTCTTGGGACCAGGTCGATAGGTAATTGTGAAGTCGAATTGTGCCCATCGAGCCTGACGTGGGTTCAGTCGTTTTGCCTCTCGAAGATATTCCAGGTTCTTGTGGTCGGTGAGAACGAGAAAGGGGTGTTGGGCCTCTTCCAACCAATGCCTCCACTCCTCCAGGGCTAGTTTTATAGCCAGGAGCTCCCTGTTCCCCACGTTGTAATTGGCCTCTGCCGGGCTGAGTTTGTGGGAGTAGAAGGCACATAAATGGAGTCGACTGGGATTCCCCTGCTGCTGAGATAAGATAGCTCCTACCCCTGTCTTTGAGGCGTCCACCTCCATGATGAAGGGTAGTTCTGGATTGGGGTGAACAAGAAGAGGAGCCGAGGTGAATGCCGTCTGAAGAGCTCTGAATGCTTCTGTGGCCGCTGCTGACCAGGTAAGCTTTTTAGGTTTCTGTCATGGGAGTGAGGTAAGTGGGCTGGCGAGGGAGCTGTATCCTTGGATGAATCGGCGGTAGAAGTTGGCAAATCCCAAAAACCTCTGAAGTTCCTTGACGGTTGTTGGTGTAGGCCAGGACTTGATGGCTTCCACCTTCTTCTTATCCATCATGATGCCGTTACGGTCGATGTTGTAGCCAAGGAACTGTACCGATGACTGATGGAAGGAACACTTCTCCGCTTTGAGGAACAGCTGGAAATCCCGGAGTCGTTGTAGGACCTCCATAACATGGTGACGATGTTCCTCCAGACTGCGGGAGTAAATCAGGATGTCGTTGATGTAGACCAGCACGTGTCTGTGTAGAAACTCCCGTAACACCTCATGTATAAAGTCCTGGAAGACGGAGGGAGCATTGGCCAGGCCGTAGGGCATCACCAGATACTCATAGTGGCCCGTAGTGGTCACAAAGGCGGTCTTCCATTCGTCTCCTTCTCGGATCCGAATGAGGTTGTAGGCGCTGCGGAGATCCAGTTTGGTGAACACCGTGGCGCCTCAGAGGTGTTCTAGGGCTGCTGGGACGAGAGGAAGGGGGTAGCTGAACTTTATAGTGATTTTGTTGAGAGGACGGTAATCGATGCACGGCCTCAACCCACCGTCCTTCTTGCCCACAAAGAAGAAACTCGAAGCGGCAGGGGATGTAGACGGACGGATGTAACCTTGTTCCAAGGCTTCCTGGATGTATTCCTCCATGGCCTTCTCCTGGATGGACAGGGGGTAAATCTTCCCACGGGGTACCGGTTCACCCGGTAGTAGGTCTATGGCACAATCTCATGGCCGGTGTGGAGGCAGCTTGGAGGCTCGTTTGGGGCAGAATATGTCGCTGAAGTGGGCGTAGCATGTTGGAACCTCCACAGATCGTTTCTCTACCGGGCTTTCAATAGATGTGGTGTAGATGGGTACGGGATGGTTCACCTGACGAATAGGAAGATCCGGAAAGCAGTGTGGAAAACCGCTGTCGCCTCACCGTAAAATCTCTCCAGTCTTCCATGACACAATGGGGTTTGGCTGCTCCAACCAGGGCCGCCCCAACATTATGTCGGCGGAGGATTCCTCCAGCACTAACAGATGGAGATCTTCGTGATGTAATAGACCCACCTGTAGCTGGAGAGGCCCCACCGAGGAGCGGTTCGGATGACGACTTAGTGGTTTTCCGGTGATGGAGTGGGCTTGGTAGATGGCTGGCGCGGCTGACATCCGGAGCTGAAGCTGACGACGAAGGCTGCCGGAGAGGAAGTTCCCGGCTGACCCAGAGTCTATGAGAGCAGAGACCAGAAGCGAGACACCGGCAGCAGTAAGTGTGACAATGGTGGTAAACGGTCTCATATTCCTTAGTGAAGGGATCAGGGTACTCACCACTGGGCTAGGTGGACGGATGGGGCAATCAGCGATGAGGTGTCCCACTGATCCACAATATAAGTCTCTGAGTCAATCGCCTTCGGCGCTCGGCCACCGTCAATCGGGAGTTCTCAATTTGCATGGGTTCGTAGGTGGCCTCTGGGGAGCTGACAGGTTCTGGTCGTCGGAGGTTGGGAGAAAGGTTAGGCTGATATTCGTCGAGACAAGCCTGCATACGAGTGGAGAGTCTGATGGATAGCTGGATGAATCGTTCTAGGCCAATAGTGTCCTCCTGGGCCGCTAGGTGCAAACGCACTTGAGGGTTTAGTCCTTGTCGGTACGTTGTCAACAGGGACTGCTCGTTCCATCCACTGGCTGCCGCCAGGGTACGAAACTGCATTGCATATTCCGTAACGGATCGGTTACCCTGTTTTAGTTGGTACAATTGTTCCCCAACCGCGTACTCCCAAGCAGGTTTCCCAAACACCTCCTTAAAATGGGAAAGGAAACTTGAGAGGGAATGGGTGATAGGGTTGTTCTGGGTCCAGATGGGTTCAGCCCAACACAGTGCCTTGCCAGAGAGCCGGGAGATAATATAGGCAACCTTGGCTCGGTCGTTGGGAAAATTGTGCGGCTGCATCTCCATGACCAGCGAACATTGTAGGAGAAATCCATTGCAGTCCTCCGCCACACCAGAGAAGGGCGCTGGATCGGCCAGGGGACAGGTAGGCGTCGGCGAGGAAGAGCTGCATTGTCCCCGGAAGTGCGCGCTGGAGCAGGAGCGGGCGCAGGAGGTGGTGTAGGAGCGGTGGTCAGCACTCGCCGAAGTGCGTCGACGAGCCCCTGAACCGGATATGGCGCGCTCATCTGGTGTTCTAAGTTAGGGTCCAGTCTTCTATTACACACAGGCTTGACAAGGCGAGTAGTGAGTAATTCAGTCTTTATTCTGAACACACAGGATGAGCAGGGCTGGACTAAGAGCAGGTCAGCCGGGAAGGGAAAGTCAGACGAGTACGGAAGGGATGCCGTACTCGGCGCAGGAGTCCGAAGCCTGGGAAGTTCTTTGCTGGCGACCGATTTGGAACTCAGGAGACGAGGAGTCGAGAAGGCAGGGAGACGTACTTTCTGGAGCAGGGGTAGCATGAGCCAGTAGGTGAGGATCTTGAGGAGTCCGTGCGGGAAGCATAAGCTTGTGCTATCTGCAACGAGACTGGACAGTGAGCCACAGAATGCAGGTTGTTTAAGTACTGGGTGGTGATTGCTGTGTGAATGATGTGCTGGTGTGTATGATTAGTACTCTGGTGAGTGAGTGCGCTGTGGCTGAGAGAGGGTTGAGCCTGGTGTGCTGGTAACACAGGGAGCCAGTGTAACCTAATGAAGAGAGGGGTTACGTGCGCTCTCTTCGGTTCATTGAAGACCACTCTTGCCGCCGCGTTCTGGATCATCTGCAAAGGTTTGGTTGTGCAAGCAGGGAGTCCAGCCAGCAGTGCATTGCAATAGTCCAGTTTGGACAGGACAAAAGCCTGGACTAGGACTTGTAGACTGCTCCGATAGGAAAGGTTTGATTTTCCTGATGTTGTAGAGGATGAATCTGCAGGACCGGGTGGTGCTGGCGACATGGCTTTTGAAGTTTAGTTGATCATGAATTACCACCCCCAAGTTTCTGACCGTGCTGGACAGAGTAACGGTCGTTGAGCCTAGTTGAATGGAGAGGTTGTGGTGAATCTTTGGGTTGGCCAGTTTATTCCCATGTAAAGACTTTCTTTCAATGATACCCTCAACATTTCTCAAAAAACCCCCCACAAAAGTGTCCAGATCGGAGGCTGATTTGACTTGCCACTTCTCGAAACTCCTGATCCCCATGAAAAACTTTAAACTAAGCATTGTGCAGGTGCATATATTTCACCACATCTTTATTCAGGCACTGTTTTTTTGAAGATATTTAGAAGAAATTTGATGTGATTGGAAGTGCTTTTCTAGTCTGAACCCTGAAAGCTGGTGTTTCCATCCTGTCAGGTGTCAGAAGGGTTCATGAATAGACCTGTCAGTCATATATTGTACGGCCTACTTGAGATGGCCTCTGTCTCAAGCAAATGTCAGTTGGGCTTTGCCAGAACACAATGAGCAAAATGAAAATTGTTGGCTGTCTTCATGCTGAAAGACAGCAGACGTCCCATCCCCAAATATATTGATCTGTTTCTGGCAACCTAAAAAACTTGCATACACCCCACGGCAGTATGCGCAGAGTGTATGGTCCATTCTGGTTTGACTGATTTATGACACTGGAAATTGCGTCAATCAAATGCTATTGTTAAGAGAAACCCAGGTATTACTGACCAGCTCATTATGCAAGTCTAATCTGAGTCTAATACAGTATGTTTCCATTTCAACACAACTTAATTTATTTTGCTTTCAACTTCAGGGTCCCATGGCAGTGGAGCCTATCCAAGCATGCATTGTTTGCTACCACAGCGTCCTCCTCTTCATTTACTGACTTCCCAAATGACATGCAATGATGGACATGTAGAAGTGAAAAAGTGGAAAGACAAATATGAAACCCCAATGAATTGCAGCGCATTCCACATAACCAAGTCTGACCATGACTGAATTATTGGCTGGAGTGCTGATGTTTTGCAGTGGCTCATGTTTTTTGAGGACAGAGCACAGACACATGGTAGATGCAGCAGACATGGGAAGAGACACTTGACCAGCCAGTGCCAAAACAACACACACACACCCACTCACCAGGAACAAAACAAAGCAATTCTACGGGAGGATAGCTGGAGCTCCACTCCACTGGCTGAGCATGCATACAGGCAGTTATAAAGTCTGAATGCACACAGACACACACATACTATGGATTTACAGATTCAAGGACTGGAGGTGGGAGCAGACAGACAGACACGCACACACAGCCAGAGTGTGTCCAGTTGGCCAGTAACGCGGGCCGTGTCTAGTCTGGCCTCCATCAGATAGCAGGTTATCTTTAATGGCTAGGCAGCACAGAAAGAGACAGCAAACAACCTGCCTTTGTCTTATCACCACTTGCTAACTGCCCAGGCAGCTGCTGCCCTCCCCCAGCACACACACACACAACACATCACTCCACCTGACAATCGCAATTTACTTTGGGGTGACAAAGTTTGGGCTTGACCAATTTCATCCACAGCATAAACATGACACGTTGACTGTCCCTGTCAAATTGCTCTTGAAGCACTTTTATCTATGCTAAAGAATTAGTATTTTAAACAGTTATGTAGGCTTATGCACGTTAACATTACATGGTCAGTCATACTGTATGTGCCGTTCACTTATTTTGGGAAATGGAGCTAAGATAATCCTATCAAAATATTGGCATTTTAGAGGTTGCCTGGGGTTAAGGGACCATAAACGTATTGGTGGTACAACATAATAGGGACTTCAAACTCATTTTTCTGAAGTAATTTCAAAAAGAAACAACTGAATTCTCACCAGATTTGCCTTAATGCAATTAGGATATACAGCAGTGGTTATAAGAGACTCATGCTGACCCTTTGCTTCACGTGGCAGGTTCTTGTGGTGTGTGTGCGTTTGTTTTAATATTTTAATGAACTGGAGAATGGGCCAAAGAGAATTTTCCAACTTTGAGGACAATAAATGTGTCTTCTATTCTATTCTATAACCAATGAGGTATAGAGTATGCATAATTAAGTATCACCAAATGCAAATGCACTACATGCTCATCCAAGATATTAAGATGTACCAACTGGAAATCATAGGCAGACAAGACTTAAAACAAACTTCCATTTTATTGTAAGTTTTTCAGAGTTTTGGCCATCTTTTTTATTATTCATGATAACTTCCCAAAGCAATTAGTGAAATCTGGGAACGCAGTGAAGACTGCGCAATGAAGACTGACAGGGCAGGAAACAAGCTGTCAGATGAGATCAGACAGGTTGCAAACAAACCAACAGTTTAGCCAGAATATCTAAACTGTTAGGAGGTACCACTCTTAGCCTGGAATTTGTTTCTACTTCAACAATTTAAGTACATATTACGTGAAAATATCGACCTTGATTGCATTAGTTAACCAATCTTAGTATTGGTTAAACTAAAGTTATCAAGAACTCAAGGTCATTTTATTGTAATTTTCCAACACAGGGTTGCACAATGAAATGCAAGTTGAACATATGAATAAATATTTAGATTTAGAATAGAATAAAATACAATAAATAAAATAAAGGTACATTTACTTAAATATAAACGTCTACACTCATAAAGTAATAATTCCATGGTGCATTTTTTGAATTTGCATCTGGGGGGATGTAAACTGTTGCAACAAGATAGTACTGATAACATGATCGGTATCTTTGACATAAAAAAAATAAATCAAAAAGTCAACATCTGGGTATCAACTTTGACCACATTTAAGCACCAATCATCATTGTTGTAAACACAGAGTCTACCTCCCCTCATTTTGCCGGAGTCTTGCGTTCTGTTGGCGCGGAACGAGGTCCGCCCGATGAGGGGAGTTGCGTGATACGGGATGTTGTGGTGGAGCAAGGTCTCTGTAGGATGTATTATGAAGGTTACATCGTTTTCAGTACGCTCTTTCAGTTGAATGGACACATCAATTTTTAGCCTTTGGCAATTGGCTAATTCACTCAACTTGTCTGGGGACAAAGAAAACAACCGCCATGTTTGCTTCAGCACAGCAAAAACACAGCAATTTTCTCCGTCATTGGATGAAATATGGACCAGTGTGACCGCTGAGTGCAATGACGTTAAGGAGGCCACCCCAGCTTTCTTATTTTCATATTGTGAAATTTGGTAAGTTGAAGCTTATTTGACAAATTGTTTCAAAATTACTTTAATTAATTTTGAATTTGAATGTGACTTAATGGCCTCCCGCAATAAATATAAACGTATTTAAATAACGTGATTAACCTTAGCCACTTTCAACCGTTGCTTTTTGAAACTTAATATTTTTAGGAAGAATGAGGGATTTTTCGATGTTTTCGGTCCAAGCCTGATGAACGTCTTTAAGAAGAAAGGTTCCACTGGTCAATTCACAAAGGAGGGTGAATTTCTCTAGTTATTGTTGTTAGGGGGGACTGAAGTTATCAGTTAATGTGTACCATTTTAGTGAATGTATGGTGTACTCAGATTACTGCACCAACAGAAATCCGCTAACCCGTCTCACAGAGGCTTCCGGTCGGTTTTGGGGAACGTCCTTCTAGCTTCTTCAAGAATAGATCTGTGAGTGACTTTATTTAATTTTACATTTTAAGCTATTAACGCTCAGTGACTCCAGTCAGATCGTGATAACATGGTTATCTTGGGTAAAGTGAGAGTACTTTCCAAATGTTATCTGGCAAAATGATGTCCCTTCATTCTTCTCTATCAATTTTTATTGATGATGCGATCACCTTCAAAGAAGTTCCTGCCTTCAGGAAGGCAGCATTGTCATGGATGAACTTAAGAACCCACCTCAGACAATGCATCAAAAATTCAGAAATTCAGTAACACTTTATTTAGATAGTCCGCCTACAGATAGTTTAGAGAGTATTTGTAACATTTCAACTGTTTCGCTTTGTCTGTAGCTGGTTAACAGATTATCAATGAAGTATATGTGACAATTCATGAACATACCCTAACTGAGGTGTTTTTTTGCCTATGTTACAAATACTCTATAAACTATCTGTAGGCGGACTAAATAAAGTGTAATCAAAAATCCAGCTTCCAATACTAGGGCTGGCCTGCCTTGACAAAATGTATACACATATTTTTTTAGGGATAGAAATGGAATGTTTTGTATGTAAATGTTAACAACAAACACTGTTTTTTATTGCTCTTACATCATTTTAAATTACATTTTGATAAATGTACTGCATTGTGTTTTTATTACTAAACAAGGCACATTTTGAGTTTTCTCAATATAAAGATTTGACTTCAATGAACGATAAAGAAAATCTAGTCATTAACTTAAAATGCCACGTTGAATAGTCGGGCAATTACTGTTCAGAAAATGGCGGAGGGGAGGGTTTAACAACAGTAATGTTAAGTTACGTAAATGCTAAACAATTCAACATTTTGATTAATGTCTTATTTGGTAGGGAAGCACGTCAAGGAAAAAGAAGTTCAGGCAGGGGAAAGCATGAGTCTCAAAAAAATACAATATCCCGATATCAACTCTTGCGGACCACAAACTGGGGAAATTTGAACGTGGTCCCCATCCTAACAGGGCCATCACCCAGGAGGAGGAAGAAGCCCTTGTTAAATACATTGCATGGATGGCAGATCATGGTTTTCCACTTACCAGGAACAGTGATTAAGTGCCTTGCCTTGCAAATGATCAAGGACAGTAGCCAGAAGACTCTGGCTAGGCAAGGGTCCTTGCTGCCACACCTGTGTCAATTGAGAAGTTTTTATAGACTGTATCAAAACATATATGAAAAGTCACAGTCCCCATGACATATGGAACTGCAATGAGACGGGCTTTGGAGACAAGCCAACATCAGAGGAGAAGGTGATATGCCAAAAAGGAAGGAGGCGTGTCTGCCGGCAGCAGACAACCACCAGAGAGCACATTACTGTCCACTATGCTGTCAGTGCAGCCGGTACTAGTGTCCCTCCCTTTATTATTTATCCCTGCTGCCTTCCCAGTGTGGCATATGCCTTGTACGGTCCAGGGACTAGCCTCCATGGTTTTTCTGAAAAGGGCTATATGACCACTAAGCTATTCATTAAATGGCTGGACCATTTTATTATATATGCCCCAAAACAACAACCCCTTGGTCCAAATAATGGACCAGCGAGAAACCCACTGAGGTTGCCATATTATAGACATCTGCAGAGAGAACCAGATTGTAATGCTGCTGCAGCCACTGGAGATCAGCATATTCAACTCCCTGAAGGCTGCATATAGCACCCTGGCTAGTCGCATGGGCATGGTGAGGGGGACATGGTGTTGGGCAAGAAACCCTTCCCCTCAGTGCTGAAGCACGCCCACGAGTAGGCGGTCACAACCGAAAATGTCATGGCTGGATTCAGGAAGGCAGGCATTTAGCCTCTCCCGAGAGAGGCAGTGGACATGACACAGGTTAGATTCTTTATTTCATTACCTAAAATTATTCCTATTAATTGTGTTATGCAACTTAAAGCTAACTTAATGTAAAGAATACTAGTTTTTTACGTGAGCAATCTATCTATCCATCTATCTATCTGTCTATCTATCTATCAATCTAGATTGTAAAGCTTCCTGTATTGGTGCTCCCACTTCCTCTAGAGGCTGCTCTCTCATCCACTGTTCCCACCTCCTCCACTACAGCAATTGTTTCCTCCTCTGCTTGTGCCCACCTGTGTCACACCCATCAGCTTGTCACCTGCCAGTCCAGAAGAAACAAATTCTACTTGTCCAGCACGCAACAGGAGGGGCCTCATTCCACAGTCACTCGCAAACATATCCTCATCACACCCACCTTTGGCCAGAGAGCGGGAGGGATATGCCGCAGGGTGCCACTACAAGCAAGGGTCTTCACAAGTGATGAGTATGTGGCACATCTTGACAGGCCTGAGGAAGATGAGAAAGATAAAGAGGAACAGAAAAAAGGAGGAACAAGAGAAAAAGAGGGGAGAGAAAAAAAGGCCAGACAAAAAAATGCACAGAAATAGACACCCCTGTAATGGACAGTTGATGTTACAGTGCCATCTGTAGAAATATCACACCACCAGGGTCTAATGCAGATAATATATAATAATCATATAATATATAATATATATGATAGTAATATATATATATATAAGAATTATTAGGCTTAACTGTTACCTGTTAAATGATTCATTTATTCTTTTTTGGTTAAATTTTTTTAAAGTTATGTGGGGAATGGAGATAGAGTTTGATGTTTTGAGATGAATTCAATTTATAATTCTTCAAATACCAGAGACTTGTTTATAAATGTTAATCCTCCGCATGGATTTACATCAATATTCATAGCAATACAGCAATATTTCTAGCTATATCTACCAATATGAATTTAAATTCTGACCTGTACATTAGAGAGCATCGACTTAAATTTGTTAATTTCATTTGTGGAAAGCCATTACCACGTGCTTCATATAAGCATTCATCAATTTAAAAAGTGTAGAAATTATTAATAAATTATTGTTAAGCTATTAATCAATATTATTCATTCAATATCTGAAATATCTGTTTTTTTTTAAATATTAGAAATTACTTCTTCTTACCTGTCCAGAATACCTTGAATGGAAATGTCCAGGCATCCGGAATACTGTGAGCGCTCATGATAATCCGGACACCATGTTTCATGACTGTTTTTTTCAAATTTTCTCCATCAAACATTGGTATCCATGTAAGACCTTCCCCCAGAGACAGATACACCAATCAGGTTTATCTTTCCGCGTAATTATATCTTATGGGACTTTTACTGCGCTAAGTTTCCAGAATACAGTAAGTCTATGTTATACTATCTAAGATTATAAAATCAAATTTGCAAATCAAGTATTTTTGTTTACGAAAATATGTTATGCTATTGCTTACATTAGCTGGCTAACGTTTATTCCTCCAGAAGATCTTTCCCCCTCTGCTCAGCCACTGTATGCCTCCTCTCCGCCTGGTCCTCCCAACACAGTAGTTAGTTCACGGTAGTTGAAAATGCGTCTTTTGCCCTTTGCTTTGACTTTGTATGTAATCACACCATGCAAAAAATATGCCTAGTTTTCTAAGTGAACACACCTTAAGGCGGTATCATTTTTAAAAGGCAGCAAAGAGTGTTATTGTCACTGGTACCTTTTAATTTGGTGCCATTTATTGCGTTATGCAACATGCTTCCACACATTATCTTTTGGTGGTTTGGGGTCATGATTAACAGTAAAGCACAGCTTGCGCTTTTCAGTTAACTGGCCATGGCCACGGCAGTGCAAGTTGCACACAAGCCATGCTTCCCTAGGCCTAATGCAATAAAAGAGGCCCAAGGATGGAAGCTTGAGGAACTCAATACATCATGTTGGTCTTCTTGGATGCCAGTCTCAGAGATAGGATTTGAACTGTGGACTGTGAGGACTGTGCTTGGGAAGCTCAGCACAGTTGTCTAGTCTATCTAGTAGTACTGTGTGGCTAATCCTGTCAGAGGCAGCACTAAGATGCAATAGGACAAGCACAGAGATTTTGTCTGAAATTGTTTCTAGAGGACAGGAATGGGTAAAGCTACAAAATAAGACCCTGGTTCTATGTATAGAGAATGTCCATTTAAAATCCTTTAATGAAGCTAAATTTTAAGATTGCATCACATCAAGTCAATACACAAGTCAATTACTTAAGTTAGCTATATGTAAAAAAAAAAACTGGAAGTGCAACCATTCCAAAATAATGATGGATCATTATATATGAAGGATGTCCCCTTCTTCTTTAGAATTCTTCCTGTGATTGAAATTTTGATTTGATTGAATAATTTACTTTTAAAATATTTTTATACATTCACACAAATTTAAAAGCAATTATAAGATGAGAACATACCAGATATGCCGTAAAACTTCTAATTAAAACCGAGTCCCAATTAGAAGCCGATCACTTTTACTGGCCGGGTGCGGCTACACATTTTGACAAAGAAATGCAGGTCTCAATTAGAAGCCAGATCTGGTTTCTGTGGATTTATAAAACCTCTTAAAGCACACTGGGTTGCCCACTTGAGCTAGTTCTAAGCTGCTTAGACTGCGCATACAAATATAAGGGTTTGAATTTTTGTCAATATGGACATGCTTTAGATTGTTTAGAATCTTCATGATTCAATAGTTCAGTTCATTTTATGGAAACCATGACCACCAAAGTATAATTCATTCAGGTTTACCAGCATGGTAACCAAAAGAGACAGAAAAAAGTGTTGCCTCCCTTGCTCACTGTCTGCTAACTTCGTTCGTCTCTCTGAGCTAGATGAAATTTGATTGATATGTTATTCGAAAGCCTAAATGTTATACAAGTAATGTAGCCTACAGTTTAGAAGGACAGAGATGATGAACTGGCAGTCCCTAGTGGAATAAATAGCTAGGTTATGCATTAGATCTCAGTGCTGCATTCAACACCATTGACCATCACATCCTATTACAGAGACTGGAACATTGAATTGGCATTAAAGGAACCGCACTGGGCTGATTTGAATCCTATCTGTCAGACCGATCTCAGTTTGTATATGTTAACGATGAATCCTCCAAGCACACCAAAGTTAGTCACGGAGTTCCACAAGGTTCTGTGCTTGAACCACTTCTATTTACATTATATATGCTTCTTTTGGGCAATATTATTAGGAAGCACTTGATACATTTTCTTTGTTATGCGGATGATACCCAATTATATCTATCTTTTAAGCTGGGTGAAACTGATCAGTTAGTTAAACTTCAAGCATGACCTGCAATTTTCTGGTGTTAAACTCTGACAAAACTAAAGTTATTGTCCTTGGCCCCGAAAACATCCGAGACACACTATCAGCGGATATAGTAACTCTAGATGGCATTGCCCTGGCCTCCAGCACCTCTGTGAGGAACCTTGGAGTTATCTTTGATCAGGATCTATCCTTCAACTCCCACATGAAGCAAACTTCTAGGACTGACTTTTGTCACCTATGTAACATTGCAAAAATCAGGCACTTCCTGTCTTGAAATGATTCAGAAAAATGTATCCATGCATTTGTTACTTCAAGGCTGGATTACTGCAATTCCTTATTATCAGGCTGCCCGAAAAAGTTCCTTGAGACTCTCCAGTTGATCCAGAGTGCTGCGGCTTGGGTACTGAAAAGATCTTGGAAAAGAGATATTTCTCCAATATTAGCTTCTCTTCACTGACTCCCTGTAAAATCCAGAATAAAATCCTCCTCATCACCTACAAAGTGCCTAATGGTCAGGCACAATCGTATCTTAAAGAGCTCATAGTACCTTATTACCCCACTAAAACACTGCGCTCTCGGAATGCAGAGTTACTTATGGTTCCTAGAGTCTCCAAAAGTAGATTGGGAGCCAGAGCGTTCAGCTATCAAGCTCCTCTCCTGTGGAATCAGATCCCAGTTTGGGTTCAGGAGGTAGACACCACCTCCAAGAGTAGGCTAAAGAATTTCCTCTTTGATAAAGCTTATAGTTAGGGCTGACTCAAGTGAGTCCTGAACCATCTATTAGTTATGCTGCTATAGGCCTAGACTGCCAGGGGACTTCCCAGGACGCACCTCTCTCTTCACCTCTCTCCTCCTCTCCATCCATATGCATTCTCATCTCATAATTGCACATTACTAACTCGACTTCTTCTCTCTCCTGTAGTTTTGTGCTTTCTCGTCCCTCTCTTCTCTCTTACTGTCACTTTCAGCAGGTATTTCAGCCTCCGGAGATGTATTTGGCTGTGTGACTATGGTGACTGGCAGGGGCAGTGCTGCTGTTTCTACGGTGGAGGGGACGAGTGGTCCTGCTCATTGGGCTCCACCTGGAGCTGCTCGGTTGTCCGCCTGGACCCATACACTTCCCTTATGTTTTACATCCCACACTTTTCAACATAATTACATATATACACTACAATTTTGCCATTGTCATCATAATTGTATGTACTATGATTTTCTGATATGAATCTCTTCTGTACATATGACATATATTGCATGTCTGTCCGTCCTGGGAGAGGGATCCCTCCTCTGTTGCTCTTCCTGAGGTTCCTATCATTTTTTTCCCTGTTAAAAGGCTTTTTTTTTTGGGGTAGTTTTTCCTTAGTCGAATCGAGGGTCTAAGGACAGAGGGTGTCATATGTTGTACAGATTGTAAAGCCCTTTGAGGCAAAATGTGATTTGTGATATTGGGCTATATAAATAAAATTGAATTAAATGGGCAGTGGTAAAGGACCCCAATCCCAGCAGAGTCATCCTGGCTAATGCTTGTCCATTTTCCCTCATTTACCTGGCTTATACTGCCACATTGTGGGAATTCAATACAATTAATAACCATACTGGTTTAAATAAACAATGTGTTAGTATTTCCCATCTTTGCTGAGCAAAAGTTTTTAAAAGCTTGTCCCATATAGACACCTGTCCCAAATATAGGCAGGTTGAGTTTAATGATTGAAGCAAAAAAAAACCTGGGATTTTTTTCGGTAGTTCGTTTTGTATTAGACAGTTTTTATGAAGCCAGGACAGTGACTTTAAAATTTAGTATCAAAACTAAAATTTGGGTGAAACAAGTATTGACACTGAAAAACAAAAGACAGGCATTAAAAATAATTTTATTTTATTTTGATACTTTTTGCATTGTGATGTGCTTTTAAATGACAATGTTGTGATTTTTTTTCATGTCACTCTTTTTCAGTTAAAGTTTGTTTTTAGCAACCAAAAACAACAAACAAAAACCCGTAATTTCTCCCATTTTATACTGTATTTTTGCAAATAGGTCAAGTCAAGTCAATTTTATTTATATATCCCAATATCCCAAATCACAATTTGCCTCAAGGGGCTCTACAGTAAGTAATGGAGAAGCAATTTAGCAGCTGAAGTCTAAAATAACTGTAAGTGTGTCTTTCATGTCTTTTCACCAGCATTTTGGTGACCTGGCGTTATTGCGTAATAGGATTTAGTATCAATTGGTCTCGTGGTTGTTTCCGGGTCATGGGAGGCATGGCCCATCGCCATCTTTTTTATTTTAATCCGTGAGTTTGGCTACATCTTTAAGAGAAGCAATTTAGCAGCGGAAACCTACAAGAACTGTATGTATGTTTGATTCGTGTCTTTTTTAAGTTTAGTGCAGTGTTATTTTTGTTGGAGACCGCCGGTTCACCTGCGTTTTTGGTGACGTGGCGTTATTGTGTAATATGATTTAGTATCGATTGGTCTCGTGGTTGTTTTCGGGTCAAGGGAGGTGTGGGCTGCTAAATTAAATCGATGAAATTAGACGGGTATTTAAGTGTGTATAATGCCCCCAAAGGGCGCTTGACTATTGCACTTTTTTGGACTAATTGTTCGCACTTCTTTTGATCCCTTATTGCTATTCATTTTGTCTTGCAGTTTTTTCTACTGCTCTTATACAATGTGTTTTCAAATCCCTACTGTCAAGGCAACGCAATGTTCTTAATCTGCATGTTGTACCACTGTCCAAAACTGCCCCTTTTACTTTTCCAATAGGCTTGTGGAACTGCCAGTCTGCTGTGAACAAAGCTGATTTCATCACAGCTTGTGTTAATGATTCTGGTCTTTCAATTGTAGCACTTACAGAAACGTGGATCAAACCTGAGGATTCTGCAACTCCTGCAGCCCTCTCCCATAATCACACTTTCTCCCACAGTCCTCGAATCGCAAGAAGGGGTGGCGGAACCGGCCTGCTTATCCCTAATGACTGGAAATTCAAATGATCATCCTTTTGTGACAACAGCTCCTTCGAGTTTCATGCTGTAACTATCACCCACCCTGTTAAGAGTCACTTTGTAGTCAGCTATCGCCCCCCAGTTCAGCTTGGACATTTCTTGGAGGAGTAGGATGTACTCCTTTCATCCTTCCCTGAAGATGGCACTACTCTGGTGGTACTTGGGGACTTCAACATCCACCTTGGAAAGCCAGAGACTTCTGACTTCATCAACCTGGCTGCATCATTTGACCTCGAGTGGGTTTCCACATTAGCAACCCACAAGTCTGGTATTCAACTAGATCTTATCTACACACGGTACTGCTCCACTCATCAAGCTCAGGTCACCCCGCTGCACACGTCAGATAATTTCTTTGTCCCTTGCGACCTCGACTTAACTCCTCCAGACGCTGCAATGGTTCTACCGCTGGTCACTTTCGCTTTTCCTCTGCTGTCTCCTTGGCGCTCCCTTCCTCTGAGGAGCTCTCTCTCTTGAACACCAACAGCATCACTGACACTCTGTGTTCCACTCTCACATTCTGCTTGGACAACTTCTGCCCTCTCACATCTAGATTAGCCCACACATCCTCGTCTGCCCCCTGGCTATCTGATGTTCTACGCGAGCATCGCGCCAGCCTCCGGTCAGCTGAGAGAAAATGGCATAAATCTAAAGATCCCGCTGACCTCTGTCTCTACCAGTCTCTCCTCTAATTTCTCAGCTGTTGTCACCTCTGCAAAAACCGACGACTATCACTCAAAGATCAACAACTCACCTGACTCGCGCACTCTCTTTAAAACCTTCTCTGCTCTCCTTTCTCCACCAGCTTCCCCAGCTTCATCTGATTTAACAGCTGATGACTTTGTGTCTTTCTTTGTAAAGAAATCAACCACCATTAGTGGTCAATTCTCTGCGCCGCCACCTGTCGACCTGGCACGCATCCCAGATACGTGTCTGCTCCCCTCTTTCTCTCCTCTATCTGAAGCTGCCGTTTCCAAAGTCATTCATTCTAACCACCCTACCACATGCCCGCTGGATCCCATCCCCACCCATCTCCTTCAGGCCATCACTCCGTCTATTGTCCCTGCTCTGACCCACATCATCAACTCATCTCTCACCAATGGGTCATTCCCCACTGCTTTCAAAGAAGCCCGCATCATACCGCTACTGAAGAAAGCCACTCTCAATCCGACACTATTAGAAAACTACAGACCGGTTTCCCTCCTTCCCTTCATTGTCAAAGGTCTGGAGCGAGTTGTGTTCAACCAGCTCTCTTCTTTTCTCACAAAGAACAATCTCCTGGACCGCAACCAGTCTGGTTTCAAGAGCGGCCATTCCACGGAGACCACGCTGCTCTCAGCTGCCGAAGCCCTGAGACTGGCAAAGGAGACATCCAAGTCATCTGTACTTATCTTACTGGATCTGTCTGCGGCCTTTGACACAGTTAATCACCACATCCTCCTGTCCTCTCTCAGTGCTATGGGTGTCTCTGGAATAGCGTTGCAATGGTTCAAATCGTACCTCTCGGGTAGGTCATTCAGAGTATTTTGGAGAGACGAGGTCTCTGAGTCCCAACATCTCAATACAGGGGTGCTGCAGGGCTCGGTGTTTGGACCACTACTCTTCTCCATGTACATAACATTGACATTCAGAAGCATGGCTTTTCCTATCACTGCTATGCGGAGGACAAGCAGCACTACTTGTCATTTCAACCTGATGATTCAACTGCCTCTGCTCGCATCTCGGCATGCCTGAGTGACATCTCGTTTTGGACGAAGGACCATCGCCTGCAGCTGAACCTTGACAAAATGGAACTGCTTGTGATCACGGCCAACCCAAAGATTCACCACCACCTCTCCATTCAACTAGGCTCATCGACCGTTACACCATCCAGCATGGCCAGAAATTTGGGGGTGGTAATTGATGATCAGCTAAACTTCAAAAGCCATGACGCCAGCATCACCCAGTACTGATCCTCTACAACATCAGGAAAACCAGACCTTTCCTATCTGAGCAGTCTACACAAGTCCTAGCCCAGGCTCTTGTCTTGTCTAGACTGGACTATTGCAATGCACTGCTGGCTGGACCCCTGTTTGTACAATCCAACCTCTGCAGATGATCCAGAATGCGGCGGCAAGGGTGGTCTTCAATGAACCAAAGAGCGCACACGTAACTCCTCTCTTCATTAGGTTACACTGGCTCCCTGTTGTCACCTGCATCAAGTTCAAAGTGATGCTCCTGGCCTACAAGACCACCACTAGTTCTGCACCATCATATCTTCGCTCGCTAATACAGACCTATGTTCCTGCCAGGTACCTGCGCTCTGCAAACAAACAACGTCTGGTGGTGCAATCCTAAAAAGGAAAGAAATTACTCTCACGCACCTTCTCTGGATCCGTTCCACATTGGTGGATTGATCTGCATGATCAGCAGATTCTTTAGCCACTTTTAAAAAGCACCTGAAAACGCATCTCTTCCATCAACACCTAACTGACATTCACTAACTTCTTCTTCCTTTCTATCTCTTCTCTTAAACCCCCCCCCCCAAAAAAACCCTTCCTATCTTTAGCTTTGTATACTGTGCTGGGCTTTAATCAGACTAGTTTTCTGATGGACTTAAGCTTTCTGTTACCTTGTGTTGTTATAATTGCTTCCATTGTTTTCCTCATAAGTAAGTCACTGTGGATAAAACCGTCTGCTAAATGACTAAATGTAAATGTACTACACCCTCTGTCCTTAGACCTTAAATTCGAATAAGGATGATTGTTGACAGTGCTTTTAAATTTCACAAACAGATCAACTCTTTAGTGAACTCCCTTAGCCAAAGTAAAACCCTTCCTAACACTCCAAGATTGTGAAAAAGTAATCCATGCTTTCATTACTGCTCATCTCATCTACTGCAACTCCTTGTACATGGGAGCCAGTCAGTCCTCACTCTCACGTGTGCAGTATGTGCAGAACGCTGCTGCAAGATTTTTACCTGGTTCCCGTAAGCATGAGCACATTTCCCCAGTACTTGCCTCCTTCCACTGGCTTCCAGTCAGTTTTAGAGTTTATTTCAAAACTTTACTCTTTGTATACCAAGAACTTCATGGACTGGCTCCCCCTTACCTATCTGCCCTTTAAATCCTTGATACCCCAACTAGGTCACTCAGGTCCACTAACCAGTCCCTTCTGGTTATCCCTCGGGCTCTGTGGAAGCTCAGGGGTGACCGTCCCTTCGCAGCCTGTGGAACAAACTGCTCCACCAACTCAGATCTCCCACCCTTGCTCATGTCTTTTAAAGCACAGCTCAAGGCCCGTCTCTTTTCTTTAGCTGTTCTTTGTACTTAAATTGCAAGTTTTTTTTTTTTTTTTTTATTGTTGCTCTGTTGATCTTTTTTTCTTCTTTTTTATGCTTATGTATTGTAAAGTACTTTTGTCAGCCCATGTTGTTTTAAATGTGCTATAGAAATAAATTTTACTTGACTAGAAGTCTCCTCAAAGGACACTGACAGTTTCCTCACACTTGGACTTTCATAGAAACGTTTTGACTTTACATATCTTCAGTGGATTAAAACAATGCCAGGAATCTGAACTACATCTGCAAAACTCCAGTCGCAATCACACTGACCGCAGTAATTCTCTGACATGACCGCACATCTACGGCGATAGCTTTCACAAATTCACTTGGAACTCCCAAACCGCAATTAAGTTTCTCTCTGCCGTTGTTTGTTTATAGAAGGCTTAATGTTACCTAGCTAGCTATTGGTTAGTGCATGTTCCAGCGGAGCTCTGCCATACCAGCATAAAGTCAGTTAAAAGTTACCCATGACCCATCCCGGTTCTATGAGAAAACTTCAGTTGAGAGAAACAGTCGTACTTGCTGTTTGAGAGTTCCCCGTGAACTCGTGGAAGCAATTGCCGTAAGTTTATGTTGAAAACTGTCACTGAAAAAAGAGTGACATGAAGAAAACAATCACAACATTGTCATTGAAAAACATATCAGAATGCAAAAAATATCAAAATAAAATGAAATAATTTATAACGCCTGTGTTTTATTTTCAGTGAAACGTTTTTCAGTGACAATACAACTTTTTTCAATACAAATATTTCCCTGCCAAAACTTCCTTTTTCAGTTCAGGTTTTGTTTTCAATGCCAAATTTATTTCCGATGGCAAATTTTAAAGTCGCTCTCCTGGCTCCATAGGTGTGTGTCTTATTTTTTTAAACACTGCACAGCTTTAATGCTGTCTCACAAAACCACAGACAATAAACAGCTCTCTTACAAATGGGATACCATACCATGCAACTCATAACTATGCATTTACTTACAATGTACACTGGCAAACCTGAGGAGGAAAGTACTTATCCAAGCAGTTCTGTAACTAGAAAGGCCATACCCAGAAAGGGAGACAGAGAGACAGACAGAGTGAGAAAGATGAAAGACATCTTAAAAAAATTATTGTTGGGAAGCTATCTTTATTTGTTTCAGTCATCAGCAGTACAGCCCTCTGACATGTGAACGAGCCTCTGCCACTTTTCTGCCACTTCCGTTCAGAACCCTTGAGCAACAGATCACAACCTCTGACATAAAATACAAGGTTTCTGAGGTTCACCTTGTGTGTGTGTGTTTGCATGCGCGCCTCTGTGTGTTTTTGACTCATTGTCATGTTGGCTTCGGACAACCTGCATCAGTAATACTAGTGTGTGGTGGTGCTGTGTGTACCGTGGTACAGTACCGAATGAGACTACTTTTGTGCATGGGTGAATATTGTGGTGGTGAGTTGTGTGAATGTGGTTTTGTGTGTGTGTTGGGGGGAGTCAAGGTGCAGTGAAGCAGATAGCTCAACTCTATGCATACTAAAACCACCATCGCCACCGGCAGCAAAGATAGAGCTGGGGGGTGGGGGGTGTACGGGTGGTGGTGGTGGTGGTGGAAAGGGGGGTGTGGGAGGGAGGAGAGGGAAGGAGGGAGCGACATAGCACCCCAGGGAGCCTCTTCCTTATGGCAACTCTCTGCTAAGTTTATCTGATTAGACATGACCAGGTAGAGAGAGAGGTAGGGCAGAGAGGTAGAGGAGAGAGAGAAAGAACTTTTGAGAGATGTAGAATATTGATGAGTGGCGGTGATGGTCACACTTTGGCATCACATCAGAGACTTGGGGTGATGTAGAACATTTAATTTGTGTTCTGGTCATCCAGATTCAAAAAGTTTCACTCCTTCGCACCACACAAATGTCAATCATGTGTCACCTTACAACTGGGCAGATCAAATGGCTTTACATACACAAGCACAAGGTGACATAAAAAAGACCTAAAGATGATTTGAAAAGAACAGAATAAAAGCGACGTGCTGTTACGGTACTGTCGTAGTTCAGTGACAGATATGAGTTGAGAGCACCACATTTAACTTAATCAAATGCATTGGCAAAGATGAAGTTCTGAGAGGTGGAGCAAACGATCTGGAAGTTTTCCAAATGTGGTAAGTAGGTTGCTTCTCCAGGTTTAGTTTTGACCCTTAAAACAGTGAGCAGAATGTCCCAGAGGTCTGGATGGTTCGCAACGTAGCTGCAGATCAGAAATGTATTCTGGCCCTTAACCATTCAGTGATTCACAAACCAATTGTAGTATTTTAAAATAATTTGTCTGACACACAGGAACCAGTGCAGGGACCTGAGAACTGGAGGGATGTTTTCCTCTTTCTTGGGCTTAGTGAAGACTCTTAACAGCAGATTTCTGAATAAGATGAATAAGCGACTTCTCCGAGACACCTATAAAGACGGCATTACCGTAGTCAAGCATACTAAAGATAAGATAACATTTGGTGGTAAAGAGTCATTGAAAGTGTCATTGAAAAAATCTTTTCAGGTCAAAACATGGGTCTCCTGAAAATCTTACAGAACACTGTAGATTAGACAAAAGTACAGTTCCATGGACTATTTCTGGGACTGAAAGTGTTGGATCTGGGGTGACTTGGCAGCAATTTGCTGCATTTTTAACTCAAAATTAGGTGTCAGCACTGATATCACATCTTCCTTAGGATATCACAAGCTTGGGAAGGTGTTGTGATTGATAAACAGTGGTGAAAGAGGTATTGATTTTCTCCACTTCAGTAAAAGTTAATAACACCACACTGTAAAAATGCTCAATTATTAAGTAAAAGTACTGAAATATGAGCAAAATGTGCTTAAATATTGAAAGCACTCACTATGCGTAAAGACCCCTTACAAAGTGTTACAAATTGCAGTTATAAATATTAGTCATTAATAAAGGCTCATGAGTTCGTCATGTTCTAATAAGATATCATGTCTGCAGTTGTAAATGTCCATAAATTGTTAATTATTCGATTTTGGTCTGGCTGCCCTCCCAAAAGTTGTCCTTGTTAATAGGTTATGTTTAATATATAGCAATACATTATTTATTAACCATTAATTAAATAATTAGTTACAACCTATTTACAATTTTAGTATTCCTTATCAAAACGTCATACCCGGAATTGTCTTAACGGTTTAAGAGTCACAAACCTAAACTGCTTTAAGACAGTTTAAATGCACCATATTTTAAAAACAGATTGTATGTAAACTCTTAATGGGGTACTCCACGGATTTTACATGTCAAACTCAATTGTCATGGGGACGTCATCTGGATTATCTCAGTTTGGGCTTGGAGACAGCATGTTTTTGTAATACAAGGCCTGCTTTGCAAACTGAGTAATTTTGGAGATAAAACAATGTGAGCATTTAGATGGCAAATTTTAAATGTAGGATCCTGTGTTTTTGGAGCATGCCCCACACAAGGGACCAAAAGTCAGGATATCTCAGCCTCTGCTGCTTTAAATGTTGATCAATCTTTTTTTTAACTCCATCTCTAGTGAATCTTCCAAATTTATGGGAATGTCACATTAAATATTTAATCAAGATTTGTTAAAGTTAGAGTAAATGTAAACTTTGCAATACAATCACAATTCTCTGGCGACTCATCATATCTCACTGTCAAAGCAACAATATGCTCTCTCTATCTCTCTCTTAGAGACGTGCTGTCCTGCTGACACTTTGCATTGTGTGAGGGGTCTTTCACGTGCAATAAAATATCAGTGTCTCGTCGGTGACATGCCGACAAGCCGTCAGCGTCTGTGACAAAATTCATACAGATCTCTTCGGGAATATAATTATTGCTGGGTACACTCTGAACATTTGGAAATGATCCAAATCCAATTAACAAAGAAGGTAGGCACATGAATCCAAAATGGAAATGAATGTTTGCAATGCAAATACAAATTGGCTTAGAGGAGAACATGATTGTACAAAGGATTCTAAAAAGACAACAAAAAAGGGAAAGAAAAATAAAAAAAATGATCTAGAAAGTAGACTTAGGTTAGGTTGCATACATAAATGAACACACTTGTGCATGGTGTGTCATGTGGTTTAGTCTGGTTTTGTTTATGATTAAATATAATTTAAAAAATCAAAAAAATACAGAGCATGAAAAAGATGCTGCATTCCCACATTTTCCCTCCATTTCCCATCTGTGTTCAGTCTGGTCTCATCATCTACAGCCTGGAGGGGATGGTGTGTGTGTGTGTGTGTGTGTGTGTGTGCACGAGCATGTGTGTGCGTTTGAGAGAATGATAAGGGCTTGAGCTCTCGCGAACGAGTGTCTGTATAAAAGAGCAGAAGGAAGAAGTGTGTGAGGCATGTGCGTGTGTGTCAGTGTGTGTGTGGATGTGCGCGCGGGGACATCCTCGTCAGTGAGAGGGCCCAGGGGACGGCCCCAGCCTCCTCATGATGATTGATGCTGGCGGGCCCCACACGCCCCGACTGCCCAGCTAAATTAAAAGCCTATTTTGTAAAGTTGTAAAGAGAACAGAATGGTTGGAGGGTTGGTGTGTGTGTGTGTGTGTGTGTGTGTGTGTGTGTGTGTGTGTGTGTGTGTGTGGGGGTGGGTGGGTCACAGCCGGGGCGCTCTCCAGTGTCTTTAGTATCATCAACCCCTCAGAGGATAGCCAGAAGGGGGTCTCCTCTATGCCTGATGCTCTCTCTCTCGTTCTCTGTCTCATTCACACACGCACACACACACACACACACAGAAACCAAACACACAAAAATTTACCCAGTTAGGAAAGTCTCTTTTTGTGTGAGATCAGTAAATTAAGACCAAGTACAGCGTTTGCAGAATTAAACGCATATACTGCAATACACTGTGAGTGTTATTTCCTGTATGTTGGCTAAAGGAGCAGTATTGTCAAAAGACACTATTATTACTGCGATATATTACTTTATAAGAAAATGCACGTTGCTTTCCCCATCTGAAATTGTCAGTTTTAACTGCTGTTCTACCACTTAATAAAATATGTATTTTTGTTTGTGTTTGTCATTTGGGTGAACCAGTATTCTGATACGAGCTCTATTGGTTTTTCACAACTTGCTATGATGGTTATGTCACTGGTGATGCTGTTGTCGGGATAATAATGCAGTTATTGTCACACAATTATCTGCAAAATTAATGGGAGCATTGTTGTCAAGTGGACATTCTCCCTTCCACCACATCCATTTGTGCTTAGTTGTAGTCTTAGTTGTTATTTTCCCACAGTACAGCTCGTCAGTGCAGCCGACTCTCGGATTTCAAACCCTCCCACCGTACCCGCACAAAAATGCAAAAAAAGCGTTATTTGAAGGAGTCCGAGCTGTAGCAAACTATAAACCACTGACCCTTTATATACCCCCACCCCATGCAAAAACACCAAACACCACTAATAGTCACAACCAAAGCCCACCACAAATGGTACAAGTCTGATCTCCATTACATTTTTATTACATATGGGAGCACAGACAAGCAATCGGATGCCTAAAATACTACAATACTGGCCTCAAATACTGTGATTGCACCACCAAAACAACTTGTCAGTCAAGTTCCATGCACGGACTTACCCAAATATGAAGATAATCATATCTTTAGATTTTATTGTAAATTCTGTTGATCATATAAATAAATATAAAATGAAATAATAATACATTGTATTCTTATAGCACCTTTCAAAAAAATTACACAGTATTAGTATAGTAACAAGTTGATTTGCATTAGAACACTTTTCTTTCAACACATATACAGTACTGTAGTTCTGGTACTAACCAAAACAATACGCCTTTCGTCACCTTATTTTGGGGATTATAAATATGCTTTTTCTTTTCATTTAACAAAATATGCCAAACTGCTTAATGCATCAGTAATAAATGAGTAACAAGTGCCTTGAGAAAATAGTCTGAAGTTAGAAAATGTTGCAGATTTAGATCATGGAATACCTAAACAAAGAATAAGTAAACAAGCTGAAGAATATTATCCAACATTATTAAGGATTGAAACCCAGCCTAACAAAATCTGAAATAAACCGAAATCTATGGGGGCCTTGCATGCAGAAAAAGCACGTTCAATAATATACCGCACTAATGTAAAATTTGGAAAATTATCAGTAGTGATATAAAATATGTGTCTTAATTTTGCTAAAACATGTAAAAGCAAAGGTTTGACGTTTTATGAAAAGCAAGATAAAAATGATAGCTGACTACATAGTGCTGGTGCTTGCTCCCATTAGAAAAAAAATCTGTAAATACAAAATATTTCTATAAATATCTTGCTGATTTCTTTTCTTCCGAATGCCATATTCAGATTGGTGAACATTCTTTGACCTTGTACCTGTAAGTTTTAATCCTGAACTTCGACAGCCACTCAGGGACGGGACACTCACTTGTTTGTATATCATTTGCAAATCATTTATCCTCAATGTGAATTTAATTGAGCAGGCGACTCCAGGAGGCAAGGGCAAGCGCGCACACACACACACACGCACACGCACACACACACACACACACACACAGACACACACAAAAACACGCTCCGCGCCCTCACGTCACTCTCCAGCCACCGTCCCTGTCTGCCTTCAAGCCATGCCAGACATGTCCGGCCCCCCCACCCCCTCTGTTGTTGGCAGCAAGAGGTGAGTGGAGTGACAGCCCACCCTGAGTATGGCCAACCAGCCAGACACCGCACACAAACACACACACAAAACAGGGGTCAGGCCCACGTCAAACTGGCGTGTGGGGGCCAGCTGAGGTGCCCCGCCTGTGCATTGTCGCAATTTGCGATGTGTGTAGGTGTGTGTGTGTTTTCTGTTGTTGTGTAACTGCTGTAGCTACTGTGTAAGGAAATCTTTCCAGGTATTATTATCATCATCATCATCATCATCATCGTCGTCGTCATTACCAATAACTTCTATCATCTTTACGGCGCTCATTATCTTCACCACGAACACCAGCGTAACCACACACCCATGATTACTGTAACCACCATCATCCTCCTGTTCCCGGCATCATATGTTCCTCTTCTTCCGGAGCCTGATTCCAGACCTCTGAAACGCCAACCTATAGCTTCTGAGAGTTGGTAGGCGATGTGCCTTCCAAGGTTTCTTCCTGAGCAACAACTGAGCCAATCAGCACCTTTGTGGGCCAAACAGTTGGTGGTGTTATCAAGCTGTGTCACACAGATTGGGACTGCACAAACAAAGCTGCAGTCAATACTTTATCATCGTTCTAAATCAGTTCTCATGACACAGAAAAATACAGATAAATGACCTTGTTCTTCTTGAGAGAGTAGAGCAATTTTCAATTAATCTGCCCAATGTTTGCTAGCTAGCTATCTTAGCCAGATTGTTAGCAAGTGATGCAATCTTGCTTGAGGCCCAGCCCATAAAGCTACACTTTATTACAACTTGTCTTTTCTTTTCGGTAGCTAGCTTTGACCATCGGAGCTATCAGTTGTGGCGGCATCGTACTCATCAAAGTAATTGCCGAGAGTGCAGCAACATCGCTAAACAAGAGCGGCGAGACGAGCAGTCCGACGTCCAGACAGGTTGTAAACAAGGTGACAGTTTAACCGGATTAGCTGCGACTTTATTTGTCGAGCCGACCGTCTTGCTTCAGTCTTGCTAAAAATCCCTCTTTGCACAAGGTTGAAGCAGGAAGTTGATCTGCAAATGGTGATGGATGTTTACAAGGGACAGTTTGCCGTTCGCCTTCGTTTTCTCATGTTGGCCAGCTAACTGAGCAATACCTTTTATGGTCAAAATATAAACTTTTTCAGTCTTGTAAAGTTTTGGGAACTTTAATCCACTCTGTGGCTACAACATCACCTATAAGAAATAAATTTATAAAATTGCAAATAACAATGTGATCTGCATAATTTGTTTTAAGAACGGAATGTGTATAATGATAACGTGATCCATAATGACCGTCTCTATAATCGTGGTGCATTATCAACAATTTTATCCATCTCTTGAACCTGAAGCTCACTTGTACTTTTATGTAATGGCATCGTCATTACGTTTCTGCCAGGCATGCAACGCATTTTTATAGTCAAGACAGGTCAGCCTAATCAGATGTACAGCTGGGTATCACAACCAAGATTTGTGCATAACACCAAGCAGGGACATGTACAGTCCTTTTGAGCCCCCCCCCATCTCAAGAATTAAGATTAATACAATTTGAAAAAAATGCACACTTTTAATATAAGTTAACCAATTATTGCAGATATAGTTTCTTATTACTAGTTTAAGCAACAGTATGACTTTGCATGTTGAGCTTCACACTGCCACCTATATATTTGATTGTAAAAGCTGTGTGCCTGGATGGTGATTAGACCGTTGTATAAACCATGAAGAGTAAAAATTTAAAAGTAGATTTTGCAAAATCGAGTCATTGTAAATGTGCGTAGTGTGTCTTTGTAGCGGTAAATAGACTGAAGACTTCAAATGAACAAGTAACAATTCACGTGAATTTTCACATGAACAAGTAGCCTACAAATTTCTGTAAAAGCCACCCGAGCTTTCGTTGCAGTATGAAGTTCCACTAAAAGCAACATGAAAAAACTGTTGCCCACATCCAACCTTCTACTCTGGTTATTGGCTTTAAATTAGGTTTTACGTTCACACAATAACTCTTGGCTGTCCTTCAATGTCAAAAATTGCTACAGTATGTGTAGCCTACAAGTAATGCGCAGATCAGCTCTGAAATCAGGCCTACGCATAAATCATCCACTCGCTCGAACAAGTTTCAAGGGGGGGCTGCGGCTTA
The DNA here is from genome assembly GCA_011952105.1 of Coreoperca whiteheadi. NCBI lineage: Eukaryota > Metazoa > Chordata > Actinopteri > Centrarchiformes > Sinipercidae > Coreoperca > Coreoperca whiteheadi. The sequence continues at coordinate 28,689,268 of CM022478.1, forward strand.
AGCCGGAGATATATTTGCTTTTTAAGCACGTGTTCGCGTAGACAACCGGCTGCGTCGTGAACAGAATTATTCCTATACTTGCCTATGTACTGTGCGTGTTACTGGAGGATTACACTAGAGTGTGTGCATATGTGCATCTCGCAGACACGTTCATTTCTGAGGATGTGCACAACCGACGCTCCAAACGGACGCAGGTTACGCGAGGCAGCCATCTATATCTCCAGCTTTAGATCCGTGGTTTGAATCCCAGCTCCCCCCAACCATGTCAGAGTGTTCTTTCCATGGCGAGATACTGATCCCCAAATTGCTCCCAAAGGCTGTGCCATCAATGTGTGTGAATGAGAATTAGTCATATTTTATGATGAGAAGTCAGCACCTTGCATGGCAGCCCCTGCCACCGGTGTATGAATGTGTGTGTGAATTGGTGAATGTTGACTTGAAGTGTAAAACGCTTTGAGTGGCCGGAAGACTAGAAAGGTGCTATTTGAATGCAGACCGGTTACCATTTCACCCGGAGCCCTCACAAAACAGCAACAATACCAAGTTTGCTACAGTGCTACAGTGTCACATGCCAGGGGGCATAGGGCATCGCTTTGTGACACGTTTTTTTTTCTTTCTTCTCGGCTCTGGGCCATCCCATCTCTGTGGGGGTGCCTTTCAAAAAGTAGTGAAAGTTTGGAAGATTATGGCGATTTCATTTGATCTAACTTCCGCGGCCACAACAGCAGCTCACCCAAAGAGGGCAAACGGGCTGTTGCTCGGGAAACTGTAGCCTGGCCTTGTGCGCATCCTTGACGCCAAGTATTGAAAGCAAGTATTAAAAAATTATTATTATTATTGTTATTTTGAATGAATGCTTGTGTTTGGACAACATTTAACATCTTTGGCTTCTTTTGTTAAGTGAAAAAGGGTTTTGCAGAAAAACATTTATATTTCTTAAAGTAAGGGATGGAAAGGTAGCAAAACTCAAGTATTGTATCAGTATTACTATTAAAAAAATGAAAGTGATGCCCAGCCCTACTAAGAAGGCCTGTTCAAGGATATATTTTATGAAAAAAAAAACAAATTTGCTCACTTTGTGTAAACAACATGTATTCTCAATACTGATCAACGTTCTTTGTGAACCTTCTTAAAATTATACTGATCGTATGCTAGCTAATCTGCAGCCTCACTGTTGGCTGAAAATGACGTCAGAGCACCTGGTACCATTCACGACCTTACCTTTATCATCCTCACATCACCACGGCAATTTCTCGATCACCATCACTGGTTTTGTGCCCTGTGGCTCCTCATTTTCCTTATTCATGAACATCTCAGTGTATACACACACAAACACACACAAACACACACACTCCTCCCTGCCGTCAGGACGTTTACAGAGAGGTCACAACCCCAGTGAATGATGGGAATCCTGAGCTGGAACCTATCAAGGCTGCCGATATGACCAACCGCACCCCCACGCTCCACACACACACACAGATCTGTCAGTATATTTGTGAGATGTCGTGGGGGCTTACAAAGGCAGGAGTGTGTCTGTGCATGTGTGTGTGTTTTGTATGCACGCTGTCATGATCAATTTCTTTTGGAGAGGTGAAAAGCTGATTTACTTAGTCACCTCGTGTGCTCTATGGTGCATTGTGCTCATGCATGTGTGTGTGCAGCTTCCGTTGCATGCTGTGCAAAATACGTATGTGCTACATGTGCACTTCCTTTTGAGCATATTGGCTGTTTGTTCGGTAGGTGTTGTGCGGGTCCGCATGCAAATGTGGAAAGGCTCAAGGATTTGTTGCCACTGTCTCCCTATGTGTGTGTGTTGCTATATTTCAACGCACACAGTATGTCTTCTTTAAAAACAAACGAGCAGAATCCTGCAAACTAAAGGTATTTTGTCCATAGTCAACTCGTGAACAACATTAGGAAAATCTTTCCTATCTGAGCAGTCTTTACAAGTCCTAGTCCAGGCTCTTGTCTTGTCCAAACTGGACTATTGCAACGCGCTGCTGGCTGGACTACCTGTTTGTACAACCAAACCTCTGCAGATGATCCAGAACACAGAGGCAAGAGTGGTCTTCAATGAACCGAAGAGAGCACACGTAACCCCTCGCTTTATCAGGTTACACTGGCTCCTTGTTGTCGCCCGCATCAAGTTCAAAGCGATGCTCCTGGCCTACAATACCACCACCGGTTCTGCACCAACATATCTTTGCTTGTTCATACAGACCTACGCTCCTGCCAGGTCCCTGCGCTCTGCAAACAAACGACGTCTGGTGGTACCATGCCAAAAAGGAACAAAATCACTCTCTCACACCTTCTCTGGATCCGTTCCACATCGGCGTAATGATCTGCATGCTCCTACAAGAACAGCAGATTCTGTAGCCACCTTCAAGAAGCACCTGAAAACGCATCTCTTCCATCAACACCTTGAAGAAAAGAGATTGTCAGCTCTAACTTCTACTTCCTTTCTATCTCTTTTCTTAAAATAAAAAATAATAATAAAATTCCTATCCTTAGCGTTGTATACTGTGCTGGGCTTTAACGGACTAGTTTCTTACAACTTGGGTCTTATTTTTGCAGTGTTCGCCATCACGTCTATCAATTATGATAACATTGTCATCACCAAAGTGCTGAGATATAGGGACAAGCAACGCTACGATGAAGTGTGACAGTGTAAACAAGCCAATAGTTCAGCCAGATTATTATGGGATATTATATCACTCAAAGAGTTTCACTGAAAAATTGTTTTAAACCTGCAGCCTTAGTTTTGTAAACTTGTCAAGTGGAATTAAAAGTAGGCTGAAGGTGGAAGCTTGAAGGCATGGAACTAAATGCACAAACTGGCAAAGCAGGGCAGAAATCTAAATGTTCAAACCGAGAAAATAAGCCTGCAAGCACAGACCTTAATATACAATACAAGCTTCCACCAGAGTTTACAGATGCAAACTAAAATGTACACTTTCCCAAAAGTATTGAATGATATAGTATTCCACAGATTATTAAAACCACTTTATTTGGAGGTGAAACTGAAATTGCATAGGAAACCGGTGCGCACAAAACTACGGTCAGTCATTGTTCAACCAGAAAGTCAGGAGGTCTTTGCACTATGATGGATGTTTTATAAAGCACAGTTTGAGTAATACCTTCACTATTCACCATTGCTTTCTCTTCCAAATAAGTTTGATTTTCTGACTGTTTGTGTTTCTTGCCCCATCTGACTTATTTTTAGTGACGTTGGCATATTCCCAGATCTCAGCAACTACCTTGAGTACTATGTTATTATTACCCACAGGAATGATGGAAAACTTTAAAACTAAAACCCAAGTTGCAGTCAACCTCCAATGCTGTCAAACGATGTCCTCAAAAGTATAGTTATACCATGCTATGTGTGTTTGTGTGTGCTGTGACAGCAGAAGCCTAGACAGACATCCAAGAAGTGAGGGGTGGGAGGTTTTGGGTTGCACTGAGGGAAGCGGTCCATCCTGCCATCCTGTCATCCCTCCCACACCCCCGCTCCCTTTCTGGACCAGGCCCGATCGGGGGCCCTTGTGTCACCAACAGATGGGCCTCTCACAAAAGGACCTCTCAGCCCGCCAAGCCGGTCTCCTGCACACCCGATTAAATCTCAATAGCAAAGTTAGAATTGATTCACTGGGTCTATGTTGATTCAATTAGAGCAGGACGGCATGAGGAAAAGACAGGGTGATAGAGATGGAAACAATGAGCGAGTAGTTAGAAAGTCATTTACCTGGTGTTATTCCGGTTGGGGGGAATAGGGGCCAGACAACCATTATAATGTGCTCTGGGCTTGTGGCAGAGATATATCAAAGGAGGCTGATCTGAAGACTCACTGCAGACCCTCAGACTGACTCACTGAATAATGGCTGCTTCATGCTTTCTGTGACTGAGATCCATATGAATGCACACACATCATTCATAGAGCTTTGCATTCATACTATACATGTTTAAGGCATAAGCTAAAACAGCAGCTTTTTAGGGCCCTGCACCTACCAGGGCCCTTCCAATCTGTCTTTTTTTTTGCCACATTTTAACGCCTCTATAAGTTTAGTATAGCATATTTTCCTAATATTGTGGTGCCTAGGTACTACACCTCCATACAGATACAAAAACAAGAAAAGAAAAGAATGGTCAAAATCAAAGCTGCAGAGGCCAAACCGTTTAGTCCCTAATACGGGACAATACTCCAAAAACACTGGTTCCTACATTTCCCATAATGCAACTCTATAGTCTTTTCATTCGACACTCCCTTCCGGAGGGAGGGACTTGTAGTCTCTAAATGCAAAAAGAGATGACCCTGATGACATCACTCTGACACCATCAAGGTTATTTTATCTGACTCCTCCAAAGTCACAATGACTCAGTACAATCGTTTCCACAGGCTGAGTATTGCTTTCCATGACAAGCACACTGAATTTGATGTATACAATCTGTGGAGTTTAAAGAGTTTGGAGGTGTCTTTAACATAGCCGATGTGGATTCTGGATATTGTTGACACCCTGTATTTCAGATATGTGTCTCTGTACATGTCTGACTCCTGCCACATCTCATAACAGTAGCTGTGACGGCATCATAGAATGTAACCAACTGAAGGTTAAGATAAGAGGACGAGGGAGAAGGGTTAGACCATGGCCGAAAGGAACAGAGGCATGCTGAGGCAACAAGCTACATAAAGTACTGAAAATGTGTGTATTATTAGTATTATTACTGTTGTTGATATTGATACTCATTTAATATTCCTTTCATATCTTCTAAATCAAGTACGGATCAGTGCTATTTGTTACAATTACTTAGGCTATTTATTTGCTTGCATTATTGTTATCTGCACAGTAATACACCACATGAAGTGTAAATGTCGCTTACATTGATAAAATAAAAAAGAAACAAAAAACTTGCTTTGTGTGATGCCACAACACTTTGCAATTAAATTATCTTACATATTATAAGTATTTATCACACTTAAGGTGACGGCGCATTATATTGCATCTCACCATGTACACATGTACACACGTGGAGGTGCAGCATTCGGTTTGTCCGTCATGCCTAGGATACGCCTGTGTTTCCTCGCTCTAAGCTCCTCCAAAAGCTTCCTCTCACCTCGCCTCCTCTAGGTGCATTTGAGGGATTGGAAGGTCCGCCATGATGGCGGGCGGCGAGCGATGTCCTGGTCCCGGGAGGAGAGAGGACGCCAGGGAGCATAAGTTACCTTAATGAGAAGCACCCCTATGCAAAAGATGCAAACCTGGAAGCAGAGCAGCTAAATATACAGGAAGTGGCTCGGACTCAACGAAGTGCCTGCCACATCATGGGATGGATTCGGACTTCTAGTTGAGAGATTTAGAATATTTCTTTAGAGTACTTTGGCTTGTTGCTATTATTGTGGTTAATTGCTCAGTTATTTATACTGTTAAACTAATTGTTTATGGGGTCGTGGGTGACTGGAGCCTATCCCAGTGACTTTGGGCCTTAGGCGGGGTACACCCTGGACAGTGGCCAACTTGACGCAGGGCTGACACATAGACAGACAACCATTCACTCTCACAGTCATCAATTAACCTAAACATGCATGTCTGAAGCCGAAGAACCCGGAGAGAACCCACGGTAACACGGGGAGGACATGCAGACTCCACCCAGAGAGATCGTGTGACGTTGTTTTGGTCCGGGATTTGAACCCACGATCTCCTAGCTTGGACTAGCCACTCTGCCACCGTGCACCCCCAAATACAAACGTGCGACAAAAAAAAAGCAAGGTCAGTTTCTTAAACAATTTACATATCTTAATGAATAAAGGCCTCTTGTATGTGTTAGTCTTTTGTAGCTCTATGAGATTTTCATATCAGAATCAGAATCAGAAATACTTTATTAATCCCTGAGGGGAAACTCTTTGTAACAGCAGCTCACTATCACGTCAGTGCACACAAGAATGGAAGTACTAAGCAAAAAGCAAAAAGCAAAAAGCAAAAATATAATACACTATAATACAGGTAAGTACAAAGTGGATATAAGTATAAATTTAAAATTAAATAAGTGTAATGTACAAAGTGGGTTAACCGGTTCAGGTTAATATTACAGTATAAAGTAATAGTGCATGAGCTGTCAAGTTACGTGTAGCTTATTAACAATATATAATGGGACGGAGGATATTGCACAGCCATACTAGAAGTATCACAAATTAAATTTAAAACAGGGTGTATTGCACATTAGTTTAAGCACCGGATATCCCCAAATTATGTCCAGTATTGCAGAGATGTTCATGATCGGTTTCCAGTTTAGTGACTTATGGTCATATCGACTATCACTTAGAGGGAGGAGTTATAGAGTTGACTTCCTGTGGCGCTCTGTGGTGCATTTTGGGAGGATGAGTCTTCCGCTGAAGGTACTCCTTTGTTTGACCAGCACGTCATGGAGTGGGTGGGAGACACTGTCCAGGATGGCATGTAGTTTGGCCAGTATCCTCCTCTCTGACACCACCGACAGAGTCCAGCTCCACCCCAACAATGTCACCGGCCTCACGCATCAGTTTATTGAGTCTGTTAGCGTCCGCTACCCTCAGCCTGCTGCCCTCAACCTGCTGCCCCATCTATCTATCTATCTATCTATATAACATTAAAGATACTGTAAGGTTTTGAAATTGTTTTCAATTGAGGGGTTCTGCAGACATTTGTACCAGTCAGTTTGAAAGGTGACCCAGCTGTGCAGCACGTCATAAGTAACTGACATCGCTTCAGACTGACTGCTATGGAACCAAGGATTTCTCTTGCGTTGAGGCAGCCATGTTGCACCGCCATGTTGCTACAGTAGCCCCGAACAGACAAACCAAACACTGCCTCTAGATAGGGCCGTTTGCGCTTTTGGCAGGTTTCTAGTTTCTCCTACACCCTCGGAAGGGGAGGGTGAAGCGAGCGGTATTCAGTCGTTGAAATCTACAGTTTCGCACATTGCTCCTTTAAGTTAAGCTTAACTAATGACTAAACTAAAGTGTCAAGGTACTAAAGATAACGAAATGTGTGCACTACAAACAGAAACTGATGTACTGCCAAGAATGCTATATGGCGGAGTATGATGTATGAAACAAACCTATGTGTCATCATTTATCTGTTTACCTGATGTATGTGCAATGTGAATGCAATGTACATATGGTCAAACTAAATAAGTAAATGAATTCTTAAGTGTAAACTATAAAGAAGGTGAGTGCAGGGGGGTTCAAACCAACGCAATGACACAGTTTGAATGCTCGGAAATACACAATACACATCTTTTAATCCCATCTTCATATCACTTTATGAATAAAGCAAATTTAACTGACCAATCGCCTGATTGACTGACAGATGGATTCATTGACTGACTGATCAATAGGCTAGCCAACTGGCAAACCATCACGTGGACTGACAGACTGACTGACTGGCTGACTAACCAATAGACTGACTCGCCCATTCACTGAATGATTGGCACTTACAAACTTACTGACTGGCCCAATGAGAGATTGCCAGGGGCAACCAAGGCTAGGGGTTCAGCTGTGAATTTAACGGTGTGTGTGTGTGTGTGTGTGTGAGAGAGTCTGTGCGTATGGGAAAGACAAGCGGCTGTCTGTGATTAAGAATAAATAAGCCAATAAATATTCAATCAGGACAAAAAGAGGCATGATTGAAAGGACTGGGAGGCTGCGATGGGGCGAGGTCAGCCTCGGCCTGGGTTTGAAAGTGTGTGGAAGACAGAAATCACACAAGCAAATCGCTTTTTGATGTCCTCATTTGATGATAATACACTGCATAATGATGTAAGAATAACAGGCAAACATTGTTTCATTCAAACGCTGTAATGCATTAAAGATATGATCATTTTCAAAGCCTTTAAGAACAAATGGAAATATTATTACCTTTAACAAATGAACCTCATGCACAGTCTTCCATTTGCATACATGCACACTTGTACACATGCTCACACATACAGTACAGACATAGGAATAGAAGTTTTATTGTCGTAAATTGCCTTTGTCGTAAAACAGGGCTTTAAAAGTACTCAATCCCTACTCTCCAACTTGGTAGTTTTGTCTTATTTGCTGAAATGAAATGACGCTCCTAGCACAGCCATCAGTGGGAGATCTAAGTAATAACTGGAACCGAATAATCCAGATCCAACAAGCAAACAGCTGCATTCAGAGAACGCTGCACTCTCCAGCTGTCACCACCCACCAACACCACCCTACGTCATTTCAAGTGATCTATATTTAATGTGGTGCTTCATTTAAATTTGGAAGTTGGATTTACTTATTTTTTTGCTGGTCGTTTGCAATCTTCACCTAAATGTTTTCCATCGGTTAAGTTTGGAAATAACAAAGAAGACACAGATGTCCAAAGTAGCCTAGATAAAATGCCGTTCACCAGTAACATTCATGCAGTCCATGAAGGGATAACGTTTCCTCATAGGTGGACATGTTATACTAAGACAAGTAGAGCACTGAAAACCCATATTGCAAAGAAACACCATCACATTTCTACACATGAATGATCTAATCAGCTGACTAATGGAACGCACTTCCCTAAAGTCACAGTGACACAAAAGTTAGCCATCATATTGATTTAAATCTAAATGAACTTAAAGAGAGGCAGAGACAGATACACACACGGCAGCAGATGATGGAGAGAGATATACAGACAGACAGCAGCAGATAATGGAGAGAGGGAGAGGGAGATAGACAGACAGCAGATGACTGAGCGAGAGAGCAAGGCAGAGGCAGCAGCAGAATATGGAGAGAGAAGACAGCGAGAGCGACGGCAGCAGATGATGGAGAGGTGGACAGTGCACGCACTACACTGCACCTGAGCTGTTTCTGCAAATTGCGTGTGTGTGAGTAAAAGAAAACCCTTTTAACATTCCCGCTAAAACTAATTTTAGCACACGTACATCGAACTTTTTCCATCTCGATCTCAGTCGATAAATGGTGGCGAAGCAGTTGTGAAGTATTCTGTTTCTGCCCACTACCAATTCCTAACAACTACTAACACTTTTATCGTTGAAATTCACAAATAATCACAGTTAAATAAATAATAACAGTTTTTGAGGTACACAGTTCAGTTTGTACTAGCTGCGACTTGCAGCTGTATCGCACGCCCAAAAATGGGGGCTTTTTTTTTTTTTTGACACTTTGGCGGCCAAAGTTTTCGTTGAAATTTGGCATGGAGGTTAAGTGTGTGTGTGTGTGTGTGTGTGTGTGAAGGTGTGTGTGCGTGTTCATGCCAGTTGGCTGAAAGGGAGCAAGGCGACAGCGATGTGGCCGGTCGCAAAAAGGCGCCTACACGGATTCGATTAACATGACCAAACTTTTTTGACCGTGTTTTTCTGTTAATTTCCAAAACAGCTGAACAGGTTAAGCTCATGTGGATATTCACGTCCTTCAAATTCAGCAACTTCTTGCTGCCATTTGGGGCCACCAGTGTCTAAAGTTGCATGGTGCAGCTTTAATAAAGAAATGAGCAATTTAGGTACGTGTACAGGTGATCATGTATGACTCTTGGACTCACAATCAATAAGGCAACTGATGCAGAAGCAGCATGCAGAAAGGAGCATCCTTATTCCAGAGTGTGTGCGTAAGAGAGAGAGTGTGTGTGTGTGTGTGTGTGTGTGTGTGTGTGTGTGTGTGTGTGGATCTACGCTCTTGGCTGGTACGCATTAGTCAAATATACTCTCCACAGTGGGAGTATTGGCAGGGCCAAGCCGATAGGACACAGAGGCAGACAGTAAGATGTATGTACTACACTGCTACACAAACACACTGTAATGGATTGCACTGTCAGTATCGGGTGTTTCAGCAAATGTTCAGTCATGTATTGTGAAGAGGGATATTAGCTGACTGCGTGTGTCTGTGTTTTTGCTTGTCAGCTAAAAGCCATACCTGAACCTCGTCACGCACCACACCCTCGTGCATGCGCTTTTTTTGGTGCACTACGCCCGGTGTGTGTGTGTGTGTGTGTGTGTGTGGCAGCACTTGAGCACATGGTGGACGGCCTGTAATGAATGATATGTGTGACATGTGCTTGTCTGTCTGGTATGCCGGGCACGTCAGGCCTGCTTAGCATTGGCCCAGCCCCTATAGAGATGGCTTATCAGTGAAGGTACATATGGAAGAACAGTTTGCCTACACAGAGTCTCCTACCACCCCCTGTCAGAGAGCAAGAGAGAGAGAAAGAAATCCTTATCGCGGAGCCCTCGTCTTCCCCTCCCATTCTCTTCCTCGCTCCCTCTCCTCTCCTTCCGCTCTCTATCTCTGTCTCGTCTTGGAGATATGCTAATCGCTGTGTAAGTATATCCTGTCAAATAATTACCATATATTAAGCTCTACTCATCTTGGCATAATTTCCCCTTCCGCATAATCGTATTTGGGCTTCTTCCTTTGGAAACAGCAGCGGACAGACGGGACTTACCTTAGGCAAGTTAAGCAAGGTAATCTTCAGTGATTGAATATCAGGCTCATCAATGTGCTAACAGAGTGTTTGCGTGGGGGGCGTAGGGTGCGAAGAGGAAAAGTCTATGCATTCATGCATGTGTGGTATTGATGGGTTGATTCAATACAAACACAAATGGGCACTTTAAAAAAAAAAAAACTCACCCATTACTGTACCCTGCATACTGTAAATACTGTATGTACACTAGGAGTATGGGGTTCCTCCAGGTGAAAATTGCGTGTGTGTGAACCATAAGAACCATAAACTACTTGCTTCATTCATCAGAAAGATTTTCCTCTTGTTATATTAATGTTCCTTTTATTGTGTGATGGGTAATGTTACAGTGACGGAGAGGTGGAAAGTCTGCTGTCATTCAGCAAGAAACACATTTAATTGTTCTATCGTCTGTTCCATTCAATCACACGTGAGGCTGAAAGGCCCTTTGCATCGGGTAGAAAACTATAGTTTGAAACCACGGTTTGATGGGAGATGTACTGTCCAACTTTCCGTAACAGAAAAGGTCTACAAATTATAAGAAATTCTTAACATATCCTGGATTAGAATGAATTTACGAAGAGAATATTAACAAATGCAGACACAAATAATTATTACATAAAAAAAAACATGTTGCTGCTAATAGAAATGTCTCATCTGCATTTGTATTTGCCTTGTGTGAGCTGTGCAGTCCATTTACACGCTGTGTTTGGACTGATCTATACAGACTATAAATACAGAATGCAGGTTTTTAATACATTTGCACATGTCTGTCAAAAAACATTTTTAAGGGGAAACATACAGAGACAAAAATAATTCTAAAATGCAGCTGCAATGGCAGGGACGCTGCGCTCTTTTTTAGTATTTGAAAAGTGCATATATATGCCAACACAAATTCTGAACCATCAAAAGTCGCTTTTTAAGATAATTGTTTTGGGGCTTTTTGCCTTGATTTGATAGGAACAGCTGAAGAGAGACAGGACAGGAAATGTGGGAGAGAGAGGGGAAAATATGCAGCAAAGGGCCATGGGTTGGATTCAAACCTGGGCCACTGTGGTGAGGACTCAGCCTTGGTTCATGCGGGCATTCACACAAGATGCGATTGAAGTGAAGCAAAAGCGCTATTCGCGTGGAGTTGGACGCTTGAACATTTCAAGTTTATTCGCTTCATTTGCGTGTGAAATTCACTACACAACAGACGCAAATTCGCGTCATGGGAGGGGCTTCTGCCAGCCGGCTTTAGCTAGCTTGTAGTCTCGATATGTATATATCTCTCAAATTGAGTAAAGAACGTTTTTTACAACTTACCAGACTGTCCGACCTCCTCACTCACTTACTCCCAAGCAAGATCCTTTTTTTTCCTGTTTCTATAATGATATGAGGACGTATCGTACAGCAATTATTTTATCCTCCATTGTTGTTCGGATTTCTGCTCGTAATCGCGCCACTACTCGAGCAAGCTCCTGAATGGTTAACGCGGCGCAAATATCTGCCAAAGTTCAGATTTTTCAACTCGAGCGATTTGCAAATTTGCGAATGACGCGAATTGAATGTCTATTCTTGTCTTTGCGTTGACTTAATATGTAAATCGCTCGCGCTTTTCCCTTTTCTCGCGTCTGGTGTGAACGCAACATAAGAACGTGTTTCCATCTCGTCTTGCATATTTTCCTGCCATCTCTCTAGGATGCAAAGGAAAAGATGCAACCACACAATAATAACCTTTGAGTATTGATGAGAAAAAAAAAAAAAACATTTAGCTTTTTTGTGTTTTTAATACACAACTGTAGAATTATATATTTCAAAATCAATACAGAATTCATAAGAACACCTGGGTGGAAACAGTTTTGTAAAGGGCAAAAGTCTGCCTACACACTGTTATACAGCCTACATGTATGCTTAGTTAGCTTTAATAATAGTGTGTGTGTGTGTGTGTGTGTGTGTGTGTGTTCGTTGAATGCATGGTTCTCCCAGCCTGGCTCTGCCCTCCAGATGACACTCAAGTGACATTGTAATCTACATGACTGATAAGTGCTCCATGTCATTAAAGCCAAGAGAGGCTCTCCATCGCTCTCAGTGCAGCTTTACATCAGAGAGCAGTGAACCTCACTGGGGATGCCTGGGTTTTTTTATTTGAAGACTGACATCAGTATGTTTGGGCTGAAGCGTCCGATAGCCTACACTCTGCACATCTTTAAAGTTTACGATTCTAAAGTGGAAAACACGCTGCAGCCGCAGCGCCCCTTGCATATGATGGCATGTGACGCTGTGGCGATCTCTGCTGATCCACTGAGCTTCACCACAAACTGTCAGTCAGTCAGTCATTTTCTACCGCTTGTTCCCGTTCGGGGTCGCGGGTGACTGGAGCCTATCCCAGTGGCTTCGGGCCTTAGGCGGGCCTGGACAGTGGCCAACTCGTCGCAGGGCTGACACTTAGACAGACAACCATTCACACACACATTCATCCACTAGTGACAATTTTTAGAGTCACCAATTAACCTAATGCATGTCTTTGGACGGTGGGAGGAAACCGGAGAACCCGGAGAAAACCCACGGTAACACGGGGAGGACATGCAGACTCCACCCAGGGAGGTCGTGGTCTGGTCCGGGATTCGAACCCACGAATCTAACCGCTCTGCCACCGTGCACCCCACCACAAACTGTATATGTATATATTATATATAGCCAACCATCTACAGACACGAGAGACAGCGACAGCAAGAGGTGAGGACAGGAAGTCGAGCTGCCACTGGAGCCTGGATGTAGCCTACAAGCAGTTTTAAATTCAATTAAATAAAATTTTATTTATATAGCCCAATATCACAAATCACATTTGCCTCAGGGCTTCACAATCTGTAACATACGACGCCCTCTGTCCTTAGACCCTTGATTCGAATAAGGAAAAACTACCCAAAAAAACCCTTTTAACAGGGAAACAAATGATAGAAACCTCAGGAAGAGCAACAGAGGAGGGATCCCTCTCCCAGGACGGACAGACATGCAATAGATGTCGTAAGTACAGAATAGATTCATAGCATAAAAATCATACCATATACAGTTATGATGGCAATGGCAAAATTGTTGTATATATATGTAATTATGTTGAAAAGTGTGGGATGTAAAACATAAGGGAAGAAGATGGGTCCAGACGGACAACAGAGCAGCTCCAGGTGGAGCCCAACGAGCAGGACCTGAGCCACTCGTCCCCTGCACCATAGACACAGCAGCACTGCTCCAGCAGGTCGCCATAATCACCGATCCAGATACATCTCCGGACATTGAAATACCTGCTGAAAGTGACAGTAAGAAAGAAGAGACGGATGACAAAGCACAAAACTCTGGGAGAGGGAAGAAGTCAAGTTACTGACATGCATTTATGGGATGAGAGAGAGGTGCATCATGGGAAGTCCCCCGACAGTCTAGGCCTATAGCAGCATAACTAAGGGATGGTTCAGGACTCTCCTGAGCCAGCCCTAACTATAAGCTTTATCAAAGAGAAAAGTCTTTAGCCTATTCTTAAATG
>CM022478.1:28703429-28782107 GCA_011952105.1 Coreoperca whiteheadi
CAGCCCTTGAAGTAACCAATTCATGGATTAATTTTTCTGCATCATTTCGAGACAGGAAGTGCCTGATTTTTGCAATGTTACGTAGGTGACAAAAGGCAGTCCTTGAAGTTTGCTTCATGTGGGAGATGAAGGATAGATCCTGATCAAAGATAACTCCAAGGTTCCTCACAGAGGTGCTGGAGGCCAGGGCAATGCCCTCTAGAGCAATTATATCTGCCGACTGTGAGTCTTGGAGGCGTTCGGGGCCAAGTACAATAACTTCAGTTTTGTCCGAGTTTAAATTTCTGGTCATCCAGGTTTTTATGTCCTTAAGGCATGATTGAAATTTAACTAGCTAAGCAGTGAGCAAGTGGACTTTTTATTCATCCATCCATCCATCCATCCATCTTCTACCGCTTATCCGGGGCCGGGTTGCGGGGGCAGCAGTCTGAGCAGAGACACCCAGACTTTCCTCTCCCCAGACACTTTGTCCAGCTCTTCCGGGGGAATAGCGAGACGTTCCCAGGCCAGCCGAGAGACATAGTCCCTCCAGTGTGTCCTCGGTCTTCCCCGGGGCCTCCTCCCTATTGGACATGCCAGGAACACCTCCCCAGGGAGGTTGGGCAAACTCTCATGAACCCTCCAGCAACCTGGCGAGGGTATAGAGATGGTCCAGGGTTCCACCCACGACCGGGACGAAAACCGCATTGTTGCTCCTGAATCCGAGGTTCGACTATCGGCCGAATTCTCCTCTCCATGGCATAGACTTTTCTGGGGAGGCTGAGGAGTGTGATCCCCCTGTAGTTGGAACACACCCTCTGGTCCCCCTTTTAATACAGAGGTACCACCACCCCAGTCTGCCAGGCACTGTCCCCAACCGCCACGCGATGTTGCAGATGCGTGTCAACCAAGACAGCCCCACAACATCCAGAGACTTGAGGTACTCAGGGCGGATCTCATCCACCCCCGGTGCCTTGCCACCGAGGAGCTTCTCAACTACCTCAGTGACCTTAGCCCTTGAGATCGACGAGTCCACAACCGAGCCCTCAGCCTCTGCTTCCACAATGGAAGACATGCCGGTGGGGTTGAGGAGATCCTCGACGTACTCTTTCCACCGTCCGAGGATGTCCCCAGTCGAAGTCAGCAGATTCCCACCTCCACTGTAAACAGTGTGTGCAGGGCACTGCTTCCCCCTCCTGAGGCGCAGGTTGGTTTCCCAGAATTTTCAAGACCGACCGATAGTCCTTCTCCATGGCCTCACCGAACTCCTCCCATACCCGGGTTTTTGCCCCTGCAACTGAAGCTGAAGCTCGCTTGGCTCTCCGGTACCCATCAGCTGCCTCCGGAGTCCCCCCGAGCCAACCAGGCTCGATAGGACTCCTTCTTCAGTTTGACGGCATCCCTTACTTCTGTGGTCCATCACCAGGTTCGGGGATTACCGCCACGTCAGGCACCGGAGACCCTGCGGCCACAGCTCCGAGCAGCCGTGTCGACAATAGCGGTGGAGAACATGGTTCACTTGGCACTCAATGTCTCCAGCCTCCCTCGGGATCTGGTTGAAACTCTGCCGGAGGTGGGAGTTGAAGATCTCTCTCACCGGAGACTCTGCCAAACGTTCGCAGCAGACCCTCACAGTACGTTTCGGTCTGTCAAGTCTGTCCAACTTCCTCCCCCGCCATCGGATCCAACTCACCACCAGGTGGTGATCAGTTGACAGCTCCGCCCCTCTCTTCACCCGAGTGTCCAAGATATACGGCCAGAGGTCAGATGAAACAACCACAAAGTCGATCATCGACCTCCGACCTAGGGTGTCCTGTTGCCACGTGCACTAATGGACACCGTTATGCTTGAACATGGTGTTCGTTATGGACAAACCGTGACTAGCACAGAAGTCCAATAACAGAACACCACTCGGGTTCAGGTCGGAGGGGTTCCTCCCAATCACACCCCTCCAGGTATCACTGTCACTGCCCATGTGAGCGTTGAAGTCCCCCAGTAAAACAACGGAGTCCCCGGTCGGAGCACTTTCTAACACCCCTCCCAGAGACGCCAAGAAGGTCGGGTACACCGCCATTCGGCCCGTAAGCACAAATAACAGTGAGAGACCTATCCCTGACCCGAAGGCGCAGGGAAACGACCCTCTCGTTCACTGGGGTGAACTGCAACACATGGCGGCTGAGCTGGGGGGCTATGAGCAAGCCCACACTCCAGAGTAGTAGAGTCCAGCCTCTCTCGAGGAGTTGGGTTCCAGAGCTCAAGCTGTGCATGGAGGCGAGCCCGACTATCTCTAATCAGTATCTCTCAACCTCCCGCACCAGCTCAGGCTCCTTCCCCCCCAGCGAGGTGACATTCCATGTCCCTAGAGCCAGATTCTGTGTCCGGGGATTGGGTCGCCGAGGCCCCCGCTTTTGACTGCCACCGAATCCACAAAGCACCGGTCCCTTGTGGTTCCTCCTGCAGGTGGTGGGCCCACAGGAGATCGGCCCCACGTCGCTCGGTTGGGCTTAGCCCAGCCGGGCCCCATGGGGTAAGACCCGGCCACCAGGCACTCGCATACGAGCCCCAACCCCGGGCCTGGCTCCAGGGTGGGGCCCCGGTTGCGCCATACCGGGCGATGTCACAGACCTGGATTTCAAATTTCTTATTCATTCGTTTAATTTTTGCCTTGTAGATGCAGGCACAAAGTGAAATAGTTTAAACTACAGTGACAAGCAAGCAGCACACTAGTGAGTAACATCTGTAGTTGCGCCAACATTGTATTGAAGTACAAAACAGCTCAATCTTTGGAAAAAAAACACGTTTTTTCAAGGGCGCCGACGCTGGAGCGTTCGCCAGTGTGGGGGTTGTACATAGGAAATAACGCCATTCCATTCGGTGTTTTGGCCTCAAGACCAAAGTGATGCCTGTTTTCCAAATATCTTTGGCTCCTGAGCTTCAAAATTAACTCTTAATGAACTATTATTCACATACATGTGTTTGTCAATCCATGAGCATCTGGACTGGCACTCGTGTGTGTGTATACTTGTGTGAATGTGTGTGTGTGTGTGTGTGTCTGTGTGTCTGGGTGGTGACAGCAATGGTACCCTTCCAGAGATCCAGTGCTCGCCCAAGAGGCATCCATCTCTGGGGTCCTTTGTGTTGGGAGGAGCAGCCAAGGTCAGCAGCTGAAAGGGCTTTCTTTGTGTGTGTGTGTGTGTGTTAGTGTGTGTGTATTCGTTGCCTCCGTCTAGTGACTCAGTAACAGGATCCTTGGCCTATTAATTGGCCTGACAGTGATAAAGGAAATGGAAGTGGATGCTATTTGTCTCTAATGCAGCCACACTCATATTATCCCAAAGACAAATGGACACTGTTTTCCCACTTGAGCTACTCTAATTTTTTAAAGCCCCTCTGAGGGTGTGTGTGGACAGTGTGTATACGTGTATGCATGTTTTTATGTGTTTATCTGAGCCTATTTCATTTGTGTACAGTATGTTAAAGCGTGTGTGGTTGTATATTTTTTCATTTGTTATCTTTAAAAACAATTAAGTGCAAAATACAGGCATGGAATATGATGCAGTGATGATGTCAGCACTGGACTGTTTGTATGTGTACAGGATATATGTGCGTGTGTTTTTGTGTGTGTTTTCATGTGTTTGAGTATGCATGTGTGTGTTAATGTATGTGTGCGCATATGCAACTCGATTTGTTCGTACGTGTCTCTCACGTACGCTTATTTATGCCTGAGTCTGTGTGTATGTGTGTGTTCAAGTGAGTGTATGGCAGGGGCAGGGGAGGGCAAGCAGCGATGAGAAGGGGGAGGGGGTTGTCAATACCTTTCCGTACCTGAGGTCAAAGGTCACGGAGAGATTTTAAGCCTGAAGCAGACTGCCGGGTGATAAGTGGGGAGGCGTTTAGGGTGTGAGGGTAGGAAACAGCCTTTATTCTCCTCCAAAATGGACTATTGTTAATGCTGTCTGTGACACGTGACCTCCTAATGACACACACACACACACACACACACACACACACACACACAAGTCCCTATGCACGCACATGCACAAACACAATTTGATATTTCCTGGGGCCCTTACCGATACAACCTCAGTGATTCCATTTGAGTCATTCTAAGCCAAAAAGGCCTCAGTGTTCACATTCTGCCTGTACATGAACAGGTTTTATGTTAAAGTCTTATAAGCGAAGGCGCCTACAGTGTTTTCTTGGCGGTGGTGTTGAAGAATTACGACAATTTTGCATCTAAGCTAAATAATCTTGCAAGTTGAAGCTGTTTAGCGACTGACAGCTGACTAGCTTAACAGCTATCTAGCCTGGAAACGGACGCCACCAGCAGCTTTCCCCAATGCATGTTCAGCAAGCCAAGGTGCAACACAATGAGAGATTAGGTTCCGCAAGGAGACATTAGCTTAGAAAGCTACCGCAGTACAACCACACAGTCTTGTGTTTTTTGGCAGGCTGCTGTCTGGATTGCAGTTAGCCGGTAACTGACAGTCAGACCATAGTGGGACTTTACTGCTTTTTGTAAAACGCAGTTTAAAATTAACCTAGTGAAAAAAGTGCACGAAAACTAATAAAAAACTCAATATTCTAGCAGGCTACAAAATCAGATATCTATAGGCAAAGTTCTTGTTTTGTTCATGGGTTTCTTCTTGCTTTTAGTCTCGATTTCATGCATTTCAACAGCGATCTGCCGTATTCTGCTATTTCAATGGTAAAGCTTCGGGCTTGTGACAAGTTTGGGTAGAAATTTCTCTCTCTGATGTTCCAATCATCTGCATCCATGTAGAAAATTCCCGAAACAAGGAAACCTGCACTGGGGGAAAGATTGAATTATTTACCACCATTAGAATTTCTTCTTTAAGGGGTCTGGTTTTGCCACTTAGTTATATCCAACAATGCAGACAGTTATGCTGATGTGCTGAAGTTTTAAGAAAGTGGACGCTGACACTTCTCGGGTCGCCTCAATACAATGGAGTTGAATGGGATTTTGTTTAATAGTGATCAAAGCTTTGAAAGATTATATATTAATTTGCAATAACTGCGACCACGTACATGCATGTATTCACACAAGCAGACAACCTCACAAGAGTGTATGACAAGCAGTTTATGAGTTATGTAAGTGGGTGTGGCTAAAGTGTAGGGGTGGGGCAAAACATCACCAATGACAAAGAAACTCTGCTTTACATAAAACTGAAACTCTCTGCATGGTTGGACATGTGAGGAAATATATTTCTCTTGTGAACTGGTGGACTTGACCATTTAAGGCAGAATAATAAAATGGCCTTTCACAAAATGACTTGTTAACGTGACTATTTTTCAGTATACGAATATTAGTGATGGTGTTTTGAAAAATGAAAACCACACTGCCCATAATCCCAGCTTTACTGCTCTCGTTAAATGATGAAGCTCCCTGATGCTCCTTTAAATAAATAAATAAGCGATCTACCAAAGCTCTTCCATCTTGTAGAAAATGTGGGCCCTCCTTTCCTCCTCTTATATTTGAATGTGAGCAATGTGTCCAGAAATGGGTATCCGTGTTTAAGTGTGTGTAAGGCATGATAAGGGAGAATGGGATCTGATAGGGCATGATAAAATACCCGGGTAATGTCTAGGTGGATTTTTATGTTTCTCCCGAGGAGCCTGCATGAGGATGTTATCTCTAGACTGGGAAGCCATGTTTCCCCCTCCAGGGAATCCCCCCCTCCACCAATACCACCACCCTCAAGCACTGGTTATACTGGGCATACGTCCACTCCCTCTCTCCCCCCAACACCCACCCTTTTCATTAATACTATCTTCTTTTTTTTGTGCTTTGTATTGGTCGCATTGCTCCCAAACCATTTTTCAACCAGCTGCTGTTGTCAGTAAACAACTTTATCTCTTGGGACATGGGTTATTCTCTCTAGCAATATCTATATTATGTTATCACCTTTCATTAGCTTTTGGCTCAAAACCATATGGCCCAGGATAGTGGATCCTGTGCAAGTATTAGAAACCAGAATTCTCTCTCTTGGACAGAATGTGGATCAGACGAGGAGTTATTCTCTTATTTCTTACAAAATGATAAAGAAATCAAACTAAGAGAAAACACCTGCAGTGGATAAAATTGCTGAAGATACTTGAGGTAGATTCACCAATTCATATAATTAATATTTGCACTACTGTAGTTCAAGTGTAACCCTATATCTGCCATATATACTTTGCTTATCAGTTGTGGTGTTTGCCATCATACCCAGAATCATATGAAAAGACTGACAGCCATTTCTTGCCTGTGTCCACAACGGGAAAGGGTCTGACATGTTTAGCATACTGTAGCACATCTTAGCAGAGCAAGACTAGAAGCAGAAGTGCTGTTAACCTAGCTCCATTAACTGTGAATGGAAATGTGCATTTCAAAAGCTCCAAGGCTTCCTGGTTTTGGCTAAAGGTTGTTAGCTTGCAAGCTAACAACCAAAGCATGCATGCAAAGAGTCACTTGGGTCACTTCTGAGATGCAGCGTAAAGTCACTGTATCCACGGGTCGAACAAGAACGTTCCGCAATATGGTGTTTTGTATTTTCATTAATCAACATGTAAAGGGGACAAGGCAAGGCTAAACAGACCTCCTGGGGAGGCCATTGCCACATCTCTGTTGGACACACTAATGAAAATAACAAGTGAAAAGACCACTAAGAACAGAGTTTCCCAAGATTATGGATTGTTTCATTAAATCCTCCCTGTTGACATTGCATACTTCCTTGATGCCACCACTTCTCTTACGCCAGTTGCTGACTGTCGACTGCAGACGACGTCGTGTAGCATCTTTTCCACCCTGCGGCAAACACTGGACTCGCGATACAGACAGGAGAAGTGGTCAAGGTATGGTAGCTGGGATGTGCTGATCCGAAGAAGAATCGCAACATGGTTTTTCTTTTACCACATCGTGCAGCCCTAGATCAAATTGTTGCTTTTCTGGAATGTCATTGCATTCAATGTTGTATCCTGATTTGTCAAACCGCTATGATGCATACTGCATGGTGTCTGGATGCACAGGACCGTAAGCACTGACCTGTATATGCAGACATGTGACTATATTTCCTCACACACACATTCACACCCTCATTCCCATTGAGTGTCTTGTTTTTTCTAATTTGCCTTGACTATATTTAGTTTTGCATTCCTTTCTGCCTACAAAGCACTTTTTCATTGTTATTAGTTTAAAATGTCGAATTATGAATTACTACAGGTATTTTCCCACACTTTCTTGTGGAGTATTATGTGGTAACTGCTGAAATAACAAACGAAATCAGTGGTTATTTACAGCCTCAAATTTTGGAGTTTTGACCAACATTTATATTGGTTATGATGACACTTAAATGTGGGTGGAATCAATGAACTTTATATCTATTACTAACTATTACTTTCCGAAGTTGAGCACACAGTCTTTCACATTTCCTGTGAATGATTATAACAAACATTATGGGTGAGTTCATTTAACATTGAGACACATTGTGTTTATGGTATCGTGCTGCTGTTCATTATCACAGATGTCAACAGATATAATGACTCATAAGCACATACACAGTGCTTCATGATTTTTATTTTTGATGGTATCTGCACTGTTTCACATTGTAAACCACACTGACATCCGAATGCATCCAGGTCTGAGTTTGCATCTTTACTGTGTGTGGTCTAGTCATGACCTGAGGTGTTTCAGCCCCCACCACCCCACCACCCCAGCCCCCAGCTCTCTGCTCAATGCTCATTGCTAGACTCCGTGTCTCATTTGAATATATTGATTGGGCCATCTGTAAGCCATTTATCTCCTTCAAAAGACCGTTAAAGTAGGCCTCCCTACCTCTCAGCCCGCCCACCACTGTTTCCCTGACAGAGAGAATATACACACACACACACACACACAAAGCAGGACAGACGCGCACATAGACACTCACACTGGCTCAGGAAACGGACCAAATCTCCTCAAAATATTGAATTCTTTTACTGAAAAACCACCTTTTAAACAAATAAAAGCGGCAGCAGAAGCAGCCGTGCTCGCTGCGATTTGAGATAAGGGCCAGCAAACACATCACGTAAACACAGGCCCATGGTGGGCGAGCTGAACGCACGACCCCAGCCTGCTTTGGGGAACCAAAACTATCTAATGCTTCATTTAGTGTTGCTGAAATTCCCACCAAATAATGAAACCAATTATTGCATTCACACGGTGAATAATGCCTCCTTCAAATAATCTGCTTATCTGGCCTTGTCTCCATGGCTTTACGTGTGTATATGAGGATGTGTGTGCGTGTGTGTATCTGCCTATCATCATACACTGCACCCTGATGTTGCCGAAGCAGGGTTCTGCAAGCCCAAGATATTCTTTGAACACGCGTACGTGTTGTCAGCAGAGTGCATGCATCATCGTGATTGACTCATTCCTGACATTCCCAGTGGTAAAGCCTAGGTGAAGGATTACCCTGTAGTCCTGGACTGCTGCTCACTGTAGAGTAGAGACACACGGACACACACACACACACACACACACACACACACACAAGAAAAACACACTCACATACTAACTGTGCATTTCCAACAGGCATAAGTCTCTTTGTGTGTAGCGCCTTTTACTGCCTCTTTGTTCCCTCTTTTGTCTCCATTCTTCATTCAAATCTGTTCTCTCCTCAGACAAACCGTTGGCGGGCAGCCATTTGCAAGACCAAGCAAGGGGGAAGCACAGAGCCAGAGAGAAGGCTAGATGAAGAGAGGGAGACAGGGAACGGCGGAGGAAGAAAAAAAGAAAAGGAGGAGTAGAGAGACGCAGGGAAGCATGGAAGAGAGGCAACTGAGAGGGAAAGACTAAGCAGGGAAAAGAAAAAGGGATGCGAAATTAAATGGTAGAGGTGAATTCATGCTCCGCCTCTGCACATGAGCACATTCGGCTGTTTCCTCAGCATGGGGGATGCGGATCACTCTCTCCTCCTGCGGGCTGCAAGTTAACATTTGAAATTTCTCTGCTCCGACAAGGTGAAGGGTGGCGGTCGCTATCCAGCGGAGACCTTGCCTCTGTGTGTAAGTACAGGGCACGGGCAGATGGTGGAAAATTGGCGTACGGGCTTGAACCATACGGAGCATATGCACATGGGGGAGTTTGCAAAGAGCCGGGGCATGGGGTGTAAGCCGAGGACCGGCACCTGCTGAGGCTGGCAAAAGACACAAGGCACTGACATTGGCACTGATGAGGGGTAACAGTGCGCCTGTACTTTTCTTGGAAGGCCCTAGAACCAGAGAACTGGAGTTTCAAACCAGACAACCAGTGGTGGAGGAATTATTTAGAAACTTGTACCCATACCACACTGTCAAAATACTCTGTTACATGTAAAAGTCCTGCATTGAAGATGTTACTCATGTAAAGTATGTAAGTATAATCAGGGAAATGTACTTAAATTATTCTTTTGAGATTTTTGGGGGGAGGGTGTTGCAGTTTTTTCCTAAGTCAAGGGGCAAGTCCAAAGAAAACATTAGTAACTCTGAGGAGGGTCTTGCTTTTTTGAAAAATAAAACATAAAGTTCAGTCCCCCTGCACACCCCAATCATTTCTGTACAGTCCTTTACTAAAGTAAAAGTAACAATACAACAATGTGAAAATATGAATTAATGTGAAAGTAAATAAGTCTTATTGAGAAATGGTACTCAAAGTATCAAAAGTACTCAATGCAGAAAAATGTCCCCAGTGACTGTTATATTATCATATATTATATCATTAGATTATTATTACGCATGCATTCATGTAAAAGCAGGATTTTACTGCTGTAGCTGGTTGGAGAGGAGCCCATTTTGAACAATTTTGTGCAGACTGTGACTAATGGTTATTTTCATTATGGATTGATCTGCTGATTATTTTCTCCATTAATCGAATGTTTGGTTTGTAAAACCTGTTACAAATTCATCTGTTCGCATTCGTGAAACGGGAACCAGGAACAGTTTTTTGCATGAAAAATGACTAAAACGAGCATCTAAATCGTTGCCAAATCATTTTCTGTCAATCGATTACTCGACTACTCGACAAATCGTTTCAGCTGTACTTGTTTAAACTGCTGGGTAGCTTAATTTATAACAAAACATCATATTTTAGAAACTCTTCATATGTTTTGTATACAAGCATCTTTATCTGTAAAGTAACTAGTAACTATAGCTGTCAGAGAAATGTAGTGAAGTGAAAAGTAAAACATTTCCCTCTAAGATGTGGTGGAGTAGAAGTATAATTTTGCCTGAAAAGAAAAGACTCATGTAAAGTACAAGCATTTGAAATTTGTACAGGACTTGAGTAAATGTTACTTTCCACCACTGCATGCAAAATGTGTATGTAAAAGAACACATCGTTTGTCATGCTGAATAACAAATTTGGCCTGCACCAGAGAGAAATGTCCTACCCATTGTCACTTCCTACTTACTATATGCTGGAGCTCCTCTCTGAGGGTGGAATTGGGGGGGGGTGTGTCTGACAACCTTTATAACTTTCCGGAAAAGTCACTCCAGCAATCACTCCCACCGTATACAGTAATAAGGCAGGTGTGTGGAGGTATTTTTTTCATACTTAACAGCTACTCCTTCACGTTTCATATGTACCACCAACTGCACATCATGAATGCCTTGAGAGGAGACTGTCCAAAAGTGTGAGAGGTGTTTCCCTTTTTCTTTATGGTTCGTCGCATCTCGCCCCTCTCTGTGCCGCCAAGCTTTTCGGCCCACTTTCGAGTGTGGCCATCTGGAACCGGTATAAACACTTTTGCCTTTAGATATGGTCAGACAGCACATCATGCGAACTAGTTTTTGTTCGGGCTCAAAGGGCCTGAATCCTCTCCCAGCATACAGTGGGTGACAGGGAGGGTACACCCTGGACAAGTTGCCCGTCTATAACTGGCCTAACATACATGAGTATACAATCACATTCACACACATTCACCAATCCCCAATAAATGAGATGCTGCGAATGCACCTTGTTTATGTAAACTTACTGGAAATCCTTTCCACACCATGAATGACAAATAAAAATCCAGTAAGACAAAAGGTCTAAAGTCACAGCAGCACCTTCCAGAGGCTGAATGTTCTTTACACCCCACAATATGAAAGTGTTGGACAGACGGTATTACAGTCGTCGGGCTTAAGCTGTAACATTTGTCCTGAGGATGGTGCTGGATGAAAAGCCATTGATATTTAAAAGGGTTGTGGCTTGGTGGCAGAGCGGTCGTTCACCAATCGGAAGGTCAACAGTTCAATCCTGGCTTCCCCCAGCCATGTGTCGAAGTATCCTTGAGCAAGCTACTGAGCCCCAAAATTACTCCCGAAGCTGCACCTTCGGTATGTGAACGTGTAAGTCGCTTTGTATAAAAGCGTCTGCTAAATGTAAATGTGGGTTCATTATTTAGGCATTTGAATACATTTGATTGAAACCTGCCAATTTTCACGTTTCTTGTGTACAACTGCAAATTGTGGCATGATGCTGGCACTAGAATGAAGGTCAGGGGGGATACGAATTTAGTGTTAGCAGACAGTAAAGGTGTCACTAAAAAGATAAGGGTGATCATGAACGAATGGTGTGACCATTCAACCGACACATTATTTGTAGGATCCACATTTTGCTTGGTAAAGACGTCTCCTATGAGTGAGAACTCCATCGACAGGAAGGTGGACGCAAAGGTAGAACCTCATCACCACCCTCAAAACACACTTAGAAGACATTTAATTTACTGATGTCTTCCAGGATTTCCAACAAGTTACTGAAATGTAGTAATTATTTACAATTACTAGTTACTTCTCTTAAAAGTTATTTAATTACTTTACCAATTACTGCATATAAAAGTAATTAGCTACTTATAAGTATCTTTTGTGTTACTCTTAAATGTCTGCTTCAATTCTCTTGTTAATGCACACAGTCGAATCAGAGTCAACTTTCGGAGTCCGGCAATCAGACCAGTAAAACTGCTCCACAGTCCTGAAGTATCACTGAAGCCAGGGGGTATTCCAGGCGGAGTTTATGGACCAAACTATGACACTCTGCCTGTTGTGCAACACTGTTTGTGTGCAGTTTTTAATCATTAAGTTGATGTACTTAGCAGGACTGCGCCAAAACGACCAGAGTCCAGAAATATTACGATTGGATGTCTCCAAGAGTCTTTGGAGAAGGCGGACCATTTCTGATGCATATTCCGGGTTTTGTTGATATGCACCATATCTGGTCAAATATGGACTATACAAATACAAATATGCTGTTTATTGCTCCAGACAATATAGGATATGCAGAGCTCCAGGCACATTTTTTTACATTGGTGGCACTGGTATGCCTAACTCTTTCATTTAGTTGCACCAGCACATAATGTAGGTCTACCTCTGGCTGGTTGGTATGGACTAAAATTTATATCACGATATAATTTGAAGCACGGATGGTAACAGTATATATCAGAAGCATTTTCTTAAAATTTCAATGAAAATGCTTTTGAAGGGATAAAGCACTGGAATGGCAACTACATAGCAGCTATTACTGTACTCTAACTAACTGTATTACAAGGACATATTTCCCATAGTTCAGAGGTATTTTAAGAACATTTATTGTGCACAACTGCAATAATAAATTGAAAAAAAATACGAAACCTTCTACATTTTTCTACTGAAGATATTATAGAATATTTGAAAGAATACATTAACAGATTGCCCTACTTCTAGTAGGTTATTTCTTATGTCACCATTTTAATTCTACTTAATTCTCCACCTTATTTTAGTGTTCACTCACAAACTACTGCTCTCCTTGCTTCCGTACAGTTCTCCTTTGCCCCCAGACGTACACACTAACACACCAACACCTCTGGTCTCTTACTCAGTGGCAGCTGGTGGAAAGTCTTCTACAGGGCTGTGCCACATCCAATCAATTTCAGCAAACATCCCAGTATGATTCAATGCAAATACGTGAATGTATCAAAAAGGATTTATTACTTTGCAGTTAAATATTTCACAATTATTTTATCCCAACATAAAAAAAAAATGTAAATACCTCGTACATCTTATTTTGGTAACCCACACAGGCAAATTCAGAATAATATAAAACATGTAATAGAAAATGTTTATTTCTTGAGATGCCCCTATGGACCATGTTTTGTTGGGGAAACCACAAGATCAGGATAAGTACACATGAAGTGCAATTAGTGGTGTTAAGTTGCTATTCAGACACTTGAATGGACATAAGCATGGGAGTCAAGTGCTCTGAGGTGTAGAGAGAGTAAACTCCAGCAAACCTCTGCTTCAAAACTCTCTCACAAGTGAATTAGATTGAATTATACTCAAAAATCAAATGTGGGGTCCCTGATAACCAATACAAAACAGTTAACAGAAAGAAATACCAAAAATAACAACGTAACAGTCTTGTAAATATCAACTGATATCTCACACATGGAATACTTTGAGTTTGTATCCACCTCCTCACTTTTGTTCTTCACCGCAATCCTGTGGCTGACACGTCCCTTACTCCCGTAACTGTCCATGCTGGATATTCCCCCATTGTTTTAAAAAAGCAAGCATGCAAATGCAAAAAAAGGCATTAGTATGACTGCACCCAGCTAGTCTGATTGCGAGGTCAGGTTGATCTGGGCCTTTCACCTGTAGTTTCTCCACCAAAGTTCAGCTCCAAAACGGATCTTGGAGGAGAGATTTTACCGAGTTAGGGTTGGGTTTTGGAGGAGTATGTTAGTGATCATGCTCGCCATTGTCATGCAGTTAAAATGGCACCTGTAGAGGTCCTGACCATCAACTGTATAAATGTAGGTCCTTGGGGTGATAAATCCCCCTTTTTGGATTAGATTTAGATTATACGTTCATATCTTTGGCTAATATGCTACACAGACATGTTGAGACATGCAGACATGGGAACCTATAGGAAATATAATTTTCTATCATATTTTACACATATTACTGGGTGCACTCCAAATTTCATAATGTTCATAATCTGCACGTTGTACCACTGTCCACATCTGCCCCTTCTACTTTCCCAATAGGCTTTTGGAACTGCCAGTCTGCCGTGAACAAAGCTGATTTCATCACGGCTTTTGTTAATGATTCTGGTCTTTCAATTGTAGCACTTACAGAAACGTGGATCAAACCTGAGGATTCTGCCACTCCCGCAGCCCTCTCCCTTAATCACACTTTCTCCCACAGTCCTCGAATCGCAAGAAGGGGTGGTGGAACCGGCCTGCTTATCCCTAATGACTGGAAGTTCAAACAGCGAACATCCTTGTGTGACAACAGCTCCTTCGAGTTTCATGCTGTTACTATCACCCACCCTGCTAAGAGTCACTTTGTAGTAATCTGTCGCCCCCCAGGTCAGCTTGGACATTTCTTGGAGGAGTTGGATGTACTCCATTCATCCTTCCCTGAAGATGGCATTCCTTTGGTGGTTCTTGGGGACTTCAACAACAACCTTGGAAATCCACAGGCTGCGGACTTCAACAACCTGGCTGCATCATTTGACCTCGAGCGGGTTTCCACATCAGCAACCCACAAGTCTGGTAATCAACTAGATCTTATCTACAGACGGTACTGCTCCACTCGTCACGCTTAGGTCACCCCGCTGCACACGTCAGATCATTTCTTCGTCACTCTCGACCTCGACCTAACTCCTCCAGACGCTGCAAGCGTTCTACCGGTGGTCACCTTCCGACGCAACCTGCGTACACTGGCTCCCTCTTGCTTTTCCTCTGCTGTCTCCTCGGCGCTCCCTCCCTCTGAAGAGCTCTCTCTCTTGAACACCAACAGCAATGCTCTTGGCTTACAAGACCACCACTGGTTCTGCACCATCATATCTTTGCTCGCTAATACAGACCTATGTTCCTACCAGATCCCAGCGCTCTGCAAACAAACAATGTCTGGTGGTACAATGCCAAAAAGGAAAAAAATCACGCTCGCGCATCTTCTCTGGATCAGTTCCACTTGTTCCTACAAGATCTGCAGATTCTGTTGCCACTTTTAAAAAAAACGCATCTCTTCCGTCAACACCTAACTGACAATCACTAACTTCTTCTTCCTTTCTATCTCTTTGGATAAAAGCGTCTGCTAAATGACTAAATGTAAATGTAAATTTCAAACACACATATTGACAATTAGTTACATTTATTATTATTATTAGTAATAGGTTTTTTGTGGCTCAAGGACTCAAGGAGGGTTGTGCCCTAGCCCTCTATTGGCCAGCTGCCACTGCTCTTACTGCACACACAGACACACACACACACACACAGAGACATGCACGGCACATGCAGACCTGTTAAATTTCAGGCGCACCAGTGCGACCAATGAAAAAGCTTAGTCGCATACACCCTGGAGCCCTGATATGGAACTGGAGTTGAGCCTCCACCAAATCCGAGGTAAGTATGTCAGGGTGTTAATTTTGGGCGTAATATGTCCTCGAATTGGTTGTAATTTTAACAATTGTATTGAATTAGATGACTTTGAGACATTTGACACACACACAGTGAAAGATGACAGTCAGCACACTGACCTCCATACTGTACCTACTAAATTTAAACTAAAATTGAAATGGCAGCAAGCTACAAGATAAAGTAATATACGTTAGCCTACATATTCCAAACAAATACAAAGGCATGTAAAAAAAAATCTCTTCTGCACAATTTGGAAATATCTATTTTATATCTATTTG
This sequence comes from Coreoperca whiteheadi, assembly GCA_011952105.1. NCBI lineage: Eukaryota > Metazoa > Chordata > Actinopteri > Centrarchiformes > Sinipercidae > Coreoperca > Coreoperca whiteheadi. Next base: position 28,719,082 of record CM022478.1, read on the forward strand.
AATAAGTGACATAATGTTGTTGGCAACCCCTTCCACACGAGAAATGTAAAGCCAGCAGTTTTCTGTTCATACAAAACATTCCTTTCTGCTTTATTCCCGTAATGCTACTATTCGCAATTCTGGCAAGACAATCATCCCATCGATATAAACCACCGGAGTCAGTGCAGTTTGAAAACACAGCAAGTTAATGGCCTCAGAGTATTCTCTATAATATCCACATCCAGCTATTGCCCTTGTTGTAAGTCATTTCATGTAGGAACTATTGTTAGAAAGGAAATAGTTCCCACATGAAACTGCTCACGACAAATCTGTGTGAGCCGTTTTCCCATTTATCTTGAGTAAACGGGTCATGATTTCTGGAAAGAGACATTGCTGTTGAGTTGTTCATATTGTTTTTCATCGTCACCACCACCATTTTCAACGGAAGCTGGTGACGAGGGGCTGCCAGCGCCGTGGCAGCAGTGAGGGGCCTGACGCCTGCGACAAGTTGACGTTTAGCTGAGGTTAACTTTATGCAAATTAGCAGGGATGCGCTGAAGCAGCAACCAATTGCAGAGATGGATTCAGTTTTCTCCCACCTGTAACATCTTGCACATGCACATATCGGCATGTTGAGTAGCTGTGCTACAAACTTGAGACTAGGCTGAAATTAACTTATTTATAAAGTAATGTTTTGTTGCTTGTTTTTTAAGACTCACCCCCTCTTCCCCTGTGTTACAGCTCATCAAAAAACGGGTCGAGGTTGGGGAAAAACTGCTCACAGCAGATGACCTGGCTTACTTAAATGGCGCTGACACCAACTTTGTCAGTGATGAAGAAAGTGACAAAGAGAAGGCGGTGTACAAGTCCGCATCCCCAAAGTGGCGAAATACGCAAGAAGGCAGTGAACCCCCCCTCCGCGGCTGTAGAGGGAAAACGTTTATATGTGTAAGAGAAAGAGAGCAGTGAAAGGGAGCCGGTTTATGTTAACCTTTGCACATTTTGTGTTTTATACCCTTTATTTACTACAAGAAAAGTGACTTATTTGCAGTCAAGTAGTTTTCCAGATGTCATTTTAAGCCGATTATTCTTTGGATATCTTCAAAACAGAACACATGTTGGTCTTTTTCTATAGTTATCGTACATGACCAGGGAATCCTGTTTAAAAAATATGGAAAACAAATCTGATTGGTCTTAAAATATTATTTTTCCTTACCCATTTTAAGTAATAATTTGAAATATGCAGACAGCAGAAATCACTTGTGTTCGGACTTCAAACATGATTACCGAACATATCCTGACATGGGGCATGACTTGTGAGTCTTCTGTAGATATGATAGCTGTCTATTTCTGACTAGATATTTGCCGAATATGACATGGTTTTATTGCATATCTATCTAAAGTATTTTTGGGATGACGTTAACTCCAGATTCTAGCAGTATAAAGTGGTCCCATTCTGGAGTTGGATATGCTCCAAACATGACATCAGTGACTCCAGTGATCGGAGAGTATCCACTATGTATATCATCAAATTTGGATCATATGTTGGAATATTCTGTCAATAATATATCTGGATTCTTGCTTTTTTTTTGCACAATGTTACATGCAAGCAGACATGTGTTCAGGTAAATGGTTCCTGCTGAGGTGAAACCTGAGACCTACTTAAAGGATTGTGCATGCTACCCATGCCACAGCTATGATGCTTATTAAAGATTTCTCACAAATATTTATGCTGTTGATATTTCAATCCACTTCAATTTTATTTATATAGCGCCAATTTACCAATAACTTAAATACCTTCTGCCAACAACCACTATTGTCTAATTTTAACACAATAAGCATACAGCAATCAGCACACAGATTTGGGTTATCCGGTCAAGTCCTCCCGAGCTCGGACACTGATGGAGCCGGGTCCGCACTGCACTGTTTTCAGCAGGGGAACTGTTCCTTCAAATGGCAGCAGAGGGAAGCAGCAGTCGACATCGTTGGGGAGAGAGAGGCTCGGCGGTGGTGTTGCTCTCCGTGAAGAAAACGGTCAGTCCGTGGCTCTTCCTTCTGCGGGTACGGGGATCGTTGTGGGGAATAACGATCAGGGTCCACAAGTGTGTTCCGTAAACCCCAAAACTGTGTGTTCAGACTTTCCTAGGAAAAAAAAAGTTGACGTGATGTGCCTTCCTATAGTAACGGAGGTACAGTGGAAAAGGCGACAAGCAGTCTGCGGCGCTTGGCTTTATAGATGTGATGACGTTGTATCTGTGCGCCGAAAGCTCACGCGCTCCGCCCGTCCAATAGAAATCCAGCTGAGACCTCACGTCTAAGTGTGAATCAACGATTCAGTTGACGAGATTTGGTACTATTTTACTGTTTGGCCTCCTGGTCAAGGCTTTAGATCCTCCAAGCAGGCCTGGTCTTTGTTCTCCACACGTGGTGGTGAGGCGAGGCCCAACAGTGGCTACGTCCATGGTATTTGACAGTAGCTTCAACATTGAAACGATAAAGGGCTAAGTAGAAATGATTGGAATTATTTAGTGATTGAAAACAGTATTTCTGTTAAAAGGAGAAACTAAGAGGAGCAGAGTGGCAAGTATGACATGGTTATAGAACTTGATTGATGAATTAATGCTGTGGGATTGCACATTATGCAGAATTGACCATGTAAGCCATCATATTTCTTTTTACCTGCCTTTAATTTCCTGGCTATTATGTAAAACGTGGCTCTTATTTGAATACCTTTATGTGAGAATTTATGGTAAAGGTTATGAAAACATCCTCATATTTCAGTTCTGCAAGATGCACCCTGCAAGATTTTGTTTTACCCAAACAGCCATCTATATTTATTTTTTTAACATTCCCAAAAATTGGCCGCTGAGCAGTAAAAACACTGTCAAAATGCAGCTTTTGGCCAAGCTTCAACAATAAGTCAACCTCTGATACAGCTCCTCCATGAAAATCAGGACAATGATGTACAAGTGTATCTCAGGAAAGTGTCTATGTTTACCAATCAATTTACTCTACCCTGACATGTTCAGAGTCCTGGTGTCATTATGGCCACTGTTTGCTGTTATAAAACAGAGTAGGACAGTGCTGATAGCAGTGAGGGATATGGATGGGGCAATACAGAGTTAGACAACTGCATCGCCATACATCTTCCAGGGTAGAGGCCTGTCATCGCTGGACTGCTACAAAGGGTTTTGTCATAGAAGTATGCACACGAGCTTGTCCAGTATCCATGCATAACACTGACGTGTGTACTGGCCAGCTAGCTGTAAGCACCCATTCAGATACGCAGACACATTTTTGTAGTGAAAACCTTATTTCTGCTTTGTCTTATCTTCCTATCACTAGTCCATCACACCTTCCTAAAACACACACAGCATCCCCCCTCACACACACATGCACACGCATACATACAGTCCTTTCTTTCTTAGATGTGTCTGTACACGACTCCCTGGCCGCAAATCCTTCAGTGGGATGGATGGGTGTCTCCAGCCCATTCATCATCCGCCTTATCCGCCACCCTCGCCACTGTTTTTATATAAGCCAGCAGTCACTCTGACAACTGATGGCCCTCTCTCTCCCTCTCCTTCCTTTCTCTCCCTTTCTTTTCTCCCCCACAAGTCTTTCTCATGCCATTTCTCTTTTTTCTCGCTCCCCAGTGCCCTACTTCCTTTGCTTGTACACCTGACAGTGTGAATGTTTGTGGGCGTTCATGCACACTTTCTCACCTCCCCACCTCCTCCTCCTTCTTCCCCCCACTCGTACAGATCTCCTTCCTCCAGCACCCGCTCTTCCTCTCCAATCCTCCCCTCTCGTTTTCCCTTCAACGTCCCTCTCCATCTATCTATCTCTCTCCTGTGCACCGTTGGGACCAGAGTGGCACCTTCAGAGCGGGCTGTAAAAAGGCCCTATAAAAAGCCCCAACATGGGGAAGAAAGGGTAATGATGAAATTTAACTGCTTCTCCTGGTGCACCTGGGGTCTGGCCCTGTGTGTGTGTGGATATATGAGCATGTGTGTGTCGTGTATGTGTTTGTGTGTGTTCGGCGAGCGTGAGGCCTGGGCACTGAACCGGAACTGCCCTGCTAGGGGGGTCAATGTCACGGCACCGCCATGAGAGTTATCGCTTTTTAAAGACGCACTATAGATTTTGTGGGGGAACTCATTTACACCGGCATAAAATGGAAGGTGGCAGGGGAAGTTTAAAATCTAAAAAGGACAGGGGACTGGGAGACTGGGAGGAAAATAGGTTCGATGGCTTGAGTGGCCTCACCGGTGTGATACTGATTTAACCCTTTGCAGAGGATGGACATTTTTATCCTTTTTTTTCAGATGGACTGAAACAAAAGCAAATCTAGGATAGACTCAAATTCACAATATTATGAGTTCAAGTTATGTGCCTTTGTCTGTTCAGATGTAGCTCGATTTATTGTAGTATACTGTGTACAGTATATGTCTATAAAATCCATACAGAGTTATGTCCACTGCAGATGCCGAAATAGCATGTTGTTAAACAGATTTATGAAGTGTGTCGCCTCAACATTTTTTAATGTTTTATTGATGCAGGAGTGCCATAACGTCAATGAATAGATCCCATTAAAATATAATAGCCTCATGGTGTATGTGTTTGTTGGGGCAAGGTAAATTCTCCACCTGTGTATGTGTGTGGTTGGAGCCACATGCACCTCCAGGCCGGTATCTCAGGGCAGGACTATTTTCAGTTCAGTTACTGGCTGGAGCCCAGCACGCTCCCCGGGCTCAGATGCTGGCTCACCGGCCTTCCCAGCCTTCCCCTGCCTCCCTTGCCTTCCACCTGTCCCTGGCTGTGAGCCTCTGTAGCTGGCCCGCCGGCGTGGAAAATCAGCCTTTGATGGGCCTATGGGGACTGGAGGAGGGGACGGGCGGGGTTGTGGAGAGGATGAAAGCCCCAGGAGGAGCAGCATGCACTGACTGACAGGGCTTGACACTCGAAGGGCCCGCAGCCCAGGCCTGGCACCTTTCCTCTAGCAGCCACCAGGCCTCATTGACTGGCCTGCAGAGCTCACACTGTCCCATACCTCAGTGTGGTACAGGCCTACATGTAAGGAGCTCTTTTTCATCAGCAATCAGAATCAGAAATACCTTTATTGCCAAGTAGGTTTTCACATATGAGGAATTTGCTTTTGTGTTTGGGTGCAAAATAATAAACATCAGAGAAATATAAAGCACTTGAAAACTCATCTCTTCCGTCAACACCTAACTGACAATCACTAACTTATTCTTCCTTCCTACATCTGCTCCAAAAAAAAAACCCTTCCTATCCTTAGCTTTGTATTCTGTGCTAGGTTTTAATCAGACTCGTTTTTTAAAGCACTTATGCTTTCTGTTAAATGACTAAATGTAAATGTAATGTAAAGAAAGAAGTATAAAAAAACACAAGTACGCAGTTAAAAAATTCTAACTATAACATTGACAATAAGAATGTTTGAATCATAGAATAGAGTATATACAATATGGCGATATGGTATTTAAATGACAGTATGTGCAATATGCAATATATTTACAAATTAATGTGCAAAACTTCACAGTATTATTGTTGTAAAGCCCCCCACCCCAAGACAGTGTCCCGGAGGTCCCGGGCCTTGTTGGTGAAGCTGAATGCAGATGGAAAGAAACGGTTTCTGTAGCATGTGGTTTGACGGACGGATGTGTCTGAAACGGTTTGTGTGCAGCGTTGGAGGGGTCAGCCACAATATTTCATCATTTGTTGTAGACAATTGACACTCTCTTTTAGTCAGTAACATAAACCCTTCCTAAACCTGATTTGACGAATACGTTACTTACTTGACTTTGGTTTTTGCTTATGATTCTCAAACTGAAACAAATTATGATCTGGAAACAATATGCACTTTTTCCTAAACTGCCCCTAAAAATACATCTGAAGCAATTATAATGCATGCCTGTGAAATCCACAGTAATTTACTGTCTGTGCACAGTAATTAACTTTATACTATTTCACATTACAATACTGTGTATTCAATAAAAAATTACAGTAACCAACAATGTACTGCAGAATATCACAGTAACCCATTATGTAGTGTAGAAAATTCAGAGAAAATATTTAAGGAGCAAGTGCACATGGATCTGAAGAGCGGAGGGCTGGGTACAGCAGGACACTTTAGGCGGATAGCCTGAGGGTGGTACAAGGGCAGAGACAAAAGACCTCAGGTGGATGGCCTGAGGGCTGGACAGATGGGCAGAACAGGTCTGGAGGGTGACCAGGGGGCTGGGCCGAAGGGCAGAGCCGGTCTGGCGGATGACAAGACATGGGAAGAAAATGAGGAGATTGGCGATGATGGCGAAACCACTCTAGAAGTCGGACTGGAGGCTGTTGGTGAAGACAGTAACCCTCTGAAGGTCAGCAACAAAGGCAAAACCCCTCTTGAGGTCAGACTGGAGGCCAGCGGCTAAGACAGAAGCCCTCTGGAGGTCGTCATTGAAGGCGGAACCCCTCTGGAGGATGGCAGCAAAGGCATAGCTCTTCAGGAGGCCAAGCTGGTGGCCGGCGACATAGATGGAGACTTTGGACTTTGGTCTAGCGGCTAGAATGCAGGACCAAAGACCAGTGGCTGGATTGCAGAGCTGAAAGCTGATGTAGCCAGGGAAACAGGACACTGATGAAGCACAGGAACAGGGGACTGCTGCTGCTCAGTGGGGTCAGGGGACTACTGTACATAGATAGGAAAAGGAGACAAGTAGCTAAGCAGGAAAAGGAGATTGCAGCTCAGGAGACTACTGCAGCTCAGGAACCATGGACTTTTGCTGCAAAGGAACAGCAAACAGCTGCAGTACAGGGACAGCAGATTGAAAGAATCTTCACAGTAACAGGAGTCTGCTGCAGCTCAACAGGATCAGGTGTCTGCTGTGGCTCAAGAGGAACAGGACATGGCTTTGGCCCAACAAGAGCAGGACATGGCTGCGGCCCAACAAGAGCAGGACATGGCTGCGGCCCAACCAGGACAGGACGTGGTTGCGGCCCAAGCAGAACAGAAGGTTGAGGTTCAACCAGAAGTGGCACAGGTACTGGAGACTGCCACAGCACAAGAGCAGGTATGGGCCAGACCACTGACTTGGAACCAGGCAGGACTGGAGACATCTCTGTGATATGTCTTGCTCAGACGGTTTGGTAAAACACCTGAACAGCCAATCAGAGTGATGTCTCTCACCGACGTCCTCTGTCACCAATTCAACATGCTTAGATTGCCAGAAAAGCCACAGATGAGGGCCAAGGAGGGCCAACAATGGCCAACCATGGAAAACACACAGAAAGAATTAGGGCTACAGATGCTCACCGACAGTCCGTCATTGTCATCAGCCAATTGTGTCAGGGCCTTTAAGATCTTTTCAAACAGGGAGCGATTGATGCACCTAGTAATTCATTTCCAATGAGAGGTGAGCGGGCAGGAAGGGAAGGCGCGGGCAATCTGACAGGTGGAGCAAAAAGCGGTGCAATCCTGCGAACCTGTCGCGGTTGTAATCGTCTCATACACACGCCCACCTCCTGCCAGAGTTGAATTGTGTCTTCGCGATGTGCACTATTGCCAATCAACAGAGAGCCTGATCCTGACCATGTTAGAGTTCCCTAAAAAATATAAAAGTGTTTTGGGTGTTGGGACATAAACATGGCAGAGCATCTGCACAAGACTGAATGTATCAGGTAACGTTATGTATAGTTTTTACTTAAGATAGGCTATAAAGTTACGACTATGCTAATTTAGCTAACTTTAGCAATCAAACATAAAGAAAATACAGTTGTACTGGCTTACTAGACTTACTGTCTAGACCTGTACTACTGTAAATTTCAAATTTACAGATGCATTGTGGGCTCTTTACTGGTTGGGATTATCAGCAGCGGCAAGAAGAGGTTCTTAGTAGCAGAGTGGTAATAGTACATGTCACAAGGCAAGAAGAGGTAAGTAAATCGTTTTAATTCAAATGTTACATCAGTATTTTGATTCTTCAAGCTTGGCAACTGTTTTTTTAGTTATTCCAATGAATGAACTGCATTGCTACATAGCATGGAAAAGTTATTTGATTATTGTTGTTAAACTGTTTAGATTTATGTTGTTTAGAAATTCTCCAAGGTTCATTTTCCCGCGCCCGCTGCATATTACCCCTCCTCTCCATGTGGCCTTCTTCCTGTGTGCATTACCTGGTCATTAGCAATTGTCAGGTATAATCTATTTTATTTAAATTTACTGTAAACCTAATGCATCATTGGTGAATATTGAATTGAGCATTATATTTAATTCAATTCAATTCAATTCAATTTTATTTATATAGCCCAGTATCACAAATCACATTTGCCTCAAAGGGCTTCACAATCTGTAACATACGACACCCTCTGTCCTTAGACCCTCGATTCGATTAAGGAAAAACTACCCAAAAAAAACCCTTTTAACAGGGGAAAAAATGATAGAAACCTCAGGAAGAGCAACAGAGGAGGGATCCCTCTCCCAGGACGGACAGACATGCAATAGATGTCGTAAGTACAGAATAGATTTATAGCATCAAAACTATAACATATACAGCCATGATGGCAAAATTGTTGTATATATATATATATATTATTATGTTAGAAATGTTTAGGTGGTAAAACATAAGGGAAGATGATGGGTCCAGACGGACAACCGAGCAGCTCCAGGTGGAGCCCAACGAGCAGGACCCGAGACACTCGTCCCCTGCACCATAGACACAGCAACACTGCCCCAGCAGGTCGCCATAGTCACCGATCCAGATACATCTCCGGACACTGAAATACCGGCTGAAAGTGACAGTAAGAAAGAAAAAACGGACGACAAAGCACAAAACTCCGGGAGAGGAAAGATGTCAAGTTACTGACATGCATTTATGGGATGAGAATGCATACGGATGGAGAGGAGGACAGAGGTGAAGAGAGAGAGGTGCATCACGGGAAGTCCCCCGACAGTCTAGGCCTATAGCAGCATAACTAAGGGATGGTTCAGGACTCTCCTGAGCCGGCCCTAACTATAAGCTTTATCAAAGAGAAAAGTCTTTAGTCTATTCTTAAATGTGGAGATGGTGTCTGCCTCCCGAACCCGAACTGGGATCTGATTCCACAGAAGAGGAGCTTGATAGCTAAAGGCTCTGGCTCCCATTCTACTTTTGGAGACTCTAGGAAGATACGACGGTGCCTGACCATTAAGAGCTTTATAGGTGAGGAGAAGGATTTTAAATTGTATTCTGGATTTCACAGGAAGCCAGTGCAGAGAAGATAATATTGGAGAAATATGATCTCTTTTCCTAGTTCCTGTCAGTACACCTGCTGCAGCGTTCTGAATCAACTGGAGAATCTTAAAGGACTTTTTCGGGCTGCCTGATAATATGGAATTGCAGTAATCCAGCCTTGAAGTAACAAATGCATGGATTAATTTTTCTGCATCATTTCGAGACAGGAAGTGCCTGATTTTTGCAATGTTACGTAGGTGAAAAAAGGCAGTCCGTGAGGTTTGCTTCATGTGGGAGTTGAAGGATAGATCCTGATCAAAGATAACTCCAAGGTTCCTCACAGAGGTGGTGGAGGCCAGGGCAGTGCCCTCTAGAGCAATTATATCTGCCAACAGTGAGTCTCGGAGGCGTTCGGGGCCAAGTACAATAATTTCAGTTTTGTCCGAGTTTAACATCAGAAAATTTCTGGTCATCCAGGTTTTTATGTCCTTAAGGCATGATTGAAGTTTAACTAAATGATCAGTTTCATCCGGCTTAATCGATAAATATAAATGGGTATCATCGCCATAACAATGAAACTTTATGGAGTGCTTACTAATAATATTGCCCAAAGGAAGCATATATAAAGTAAATAGAAGTGGTCCAAGCACAGAACCTTGCGGAACTCCGTGACTAACTTTGGTGTGCTCGGATGATTCATCGTTAACATAAACAAACTGAGATCGGTCTGATAGATAGGATTTAAACCAGCTTAACGCGGTTGCTTTAATTCCAATTAAATGTTCCAGTCTCTGTAGTAGAATTTGATGGTCAATGGTATCGAATGCAGCACTAAGATCTAGCAAGACAAGTACAGAGACAAGTCCATTGTCTGATGCAATTAAAAGGTAATTTGTAATTTTCACCAGTGCTGTTTCTGTGCTATGATGCACTCTAAAACCTGACTGGAAATCCTCAAATATACTATTGTTATTTAGAAAGTCACATAACTGATTAGCAACAGTTTTTTCAAGGATCTTAGAGATAAAGGGAAGGTTAGATATAGGTCTAAAGTTGGCTAAAACCCTGGATCGAGTGTGGGCTTTTTAAGGAGAGGTTTAATAACAGCTACTTTAAAAGACTGTGGTACATAACCTGTCAGTAAAGACAAATTGATCATATCTACAAAAGACGTACTAACTAATGGTAGAACATCTTTAAGCAGCCTAGTCGGAATTGGGTCTAGGAGACAGGTTGAAGGCTTAGATGAAGAAATTGTCGACGTTAGTTGAATAAGGTCGACAGGAGAGAAGCAGTCCAAGTACACATCAGGTTTCACAGCTCCCTCCAACGCCTCATTACGTATCTGTAATAATTGGGAAGATGAAAGCAATGTCTGGGATTATTCCTTTCTGAGCACGGGCATTAAAGATAGCTAGCATGTATAAGCAAACTCTACAATGTAATGCTGTCTACTTCAGCAGTGTGCAATAAATCCCAATATTAAAAATGTAATAATAAAACATGATTTTTATTTGAACCCAACCTTCTTAAAAACTCTATAAAGTTGTAAAGCTGTGTAACTTAATAGTCCAGGAGGAAATGAACACTGGGCCACTTTGCATGATTTTCTTTGTGACTTGGAAGTTTTGTATATAATTGGAGGAGGTCCAGATGAATAATGCTCATCTAAAGTGATGAAAAATGAGAAAGCCATTTCCGAAATAACATGCCTAAAATGTCCTTATTTTATAAAAAAGGAGATTGTGCCTGCAGTTGGAGGAGGTCCAGATCAAAATTAATGTTTTTATGAAATTATTTTTAAAAAAAAAGAGAAAGCTACTGACAAAGATTTGAAAAGCTCTCTTGGCCTATTAGCATGCACTTTTGAGACTGTCCCTAATGTAATGTGTGATGGCAAACAGGGAGAGGGAAAGGACCCAAACGCAGGCAGCTCAACAAAGGATGATGAGCTGGATGTTTATTTCTAGATTTACAGGCAGATGACAAGCAGGTAACAGGTAGGCATAACAGGTAGGCATAAATAAAACACTTAAACTGAAAAGGCAGCTAGAACCAACACCAATTCAATGACGACCCCACAAACATACAAGGGAAGTGGACTGGTATATCAAAGAGGTTAATGGGGAAAATTTGGTGCAGGTGTGGAGTGGAGCCACTCACTGCAGGCTGATGAGGGAGAGTGAAACCAGGTGTGTGAGTGGTGAAGCAACCAGGGGTTATGCAGGGCAAGAGAGACTAATGGCAGGAAACATACAACACATGAGGGAAGGGGAAACCCACAAAACCACACAGACAACCCAAAATCATAACACCAAGTTGCACACAGACTAATTAAAAGTTAATGAGGATGAGCATTGCTGAATGTCTTTAACTTTAACCTGAATACACCTCTGTGTTTTCAACCTATGGCTTATTTGTTTAAATTTTGACACATTTGCATTTGCATGATCTTCCTTCCTTCTATATCCTTCTACTTTGGATATTAGCCCCCCCTGCTCACACTGTACAGATAACATCCACCTGCATTACTCTGATACTGAAAAACAAAGTCTGTATCTGATGATTGTGAGACACAATCTGAATAATTTAAAAGTACCTTTTTTATATGATTTATGATTTATATGATTTATGGATTTATGATTTATCCTCGATGACATCAGAGATCCTGGCACTATAGATTAAAGAATGTATTCCGCCAATTGTAACAAGGTCTGTATGATGTCTGTGTTGAGGCTTGACTTGTGTCTGTGTGACTGAGAAGAAGCGATGTTAGGGTTGTTTTGTAAATTGTGTAAATGGGGAGACAGGTCTGGGGAGTGTTGCCAAATATTACTGCAAAAATTCCGGGTGTTGTTCATATCAGCTCAAAGAGCATTAACTGAATAATGTATTTGTATTTGGTTGTGGAATGCCATTTTATTCAGTATTAAATAAATAAATAACTATACCTTTGAAATTAATAAATATGGCTATGAAATAAATGTATGAGTCAATATGGTTAAATAAATAGGTTTTTATTTCATTGGACTTGTATTTCATCATGCCACATTTATTCATGAGACTGTTTCATAATGTCACATTTATTTATTTTAGGGGACAATTTCATAATGTCACATTTTTTTATTTTAGGGAACTATTTCATAATGTCACATTTATTTATTTTAGGGAACTATTTCATAATGTCACATTTATTTATTTTATGCGACTAAAGCCACATTTCCATTTGTCATATTCAAATGAAGGAGGCATGGTCATATCACAGTTTGTAACATTCAAAACATGCATTGCAGGATAACATCACAAGTAAGTGGCAATTTCATTGTTTTTTACTGGTTATACCTAAGCTAGTGAATGTGAAATATCCCTTCATACGTTGTCGTCGTTGTGATGATGGCTACCTAATGAAAACATAACAAATTAACTAATTAAATAATTGTTAAAACTAACGTAACGTGACTAGGGGTAAAAATTATATTTAGTTAAAAATGACATTAGTCTTTGTATAATTTACAGAAAATTATCAACTAGCTATCCTAAATTAGCTAGATTTATACACCTCACTGCTATAGAAAGCCATTTATTAGCTAAATTTGACTTTCCGGAATTAAAATTTCAGAAATCAACATAGTAATTGTGACTAGTCGTAATTACGTTGTGACTAGTCAGAGTTTTTTTTTTGAGATATCCATAATGTCATTCTGATTAGTCAAAATTACAGTTAGAGATATCTCTACAGAATTACAGATATCAGTAATTCCCTGTTATATCCAGATATAGCGATGTTACAGCAGTGTGCATGGGGCTATAAAAATAGTGATATTCCGTGTTTCAAGAGACTTTGAAGGATGCTGTCTTTTTTGTAGTCTTTCAAAAACCTAAAGCACAAGAGCAAAAAGTGTGAGGAATTGATTAAATGTTGTCTTTATGTGTATTTAGTGTATTTTCAGCCAAGGGCTGGTGCATAATCAAAGTGGGCCAACGACATATCTTGCTCGCTCTTAGGTCAAAGATGGATTAGGTTAAGCTAGCTCTTATCCTGGCTCTCATGGGGCAATTGCACTGCTGGATCTGCCAGGGTGTTCGGTAGATACAGTGGGCAGTGATCTTCTCAAGGTCCGCTGCACTTAATCCAATCCCTGTGCACCAGGCTGAGCCCCGGACAGCTCCGGCCCAATTTGAGTTAACCCCCCCCTTTTCCTCATGTCCTCAAATCATCATCACTCATGTAAAAATGAAGCACACGGTTTGAAAATACAAACAATAAAGCATAGTCCCTGTACTGGTTGTCATAGTACGTTTTTCTGTAGTAAGCATCCAGTGGATGGGGTTATGTTAAAAAGAATAACATTTTAATCCATCCATCCATCTTCTGCCGCTTATCCGGGACCGGGTCGCGGGGGCAGCAGTCTAAGCAGAGACGCCCAGACTTCCCTCTCCCCAGACACTTCCTCCAGCTCTTCAGACATAGTCCCTCCAGCGTGTTCTAGGTTTTCCCTGGGGCCTCCTCCCGGTTGGACATGCCCGGAACACCTCCCCAGAGAGGCATCCACGAGGCATCCGGAACAGATGTCCGAGCCACCTCAGTTGACTCCTCTTGATGTGGAGGAGCAGCTGCTCTACTCTGAGTTCCTCCCGAGTGACCGAGCTCCTCACCCTATCTCTAAGGGAGCGCCCAGCCACCTTACGGAGGAAACTCATTTCGGCCGCCCGTATCCGGGATCTTGTCCTTTCGGTCATGACCCAAAGCTCATGACCATAGATGAGGGTAGGAATATAGATCCTGGAGCCAGACCAGGGGTTGGGGCTCGCATGCGAGCGCCTGGTGGCCAGGTCTTACCCCACGTGGCCCGGCCGGGCTCAGCCCAAAGGAGTGACGTGGGGCCGATCTCCGGTGGCCCCACCACCTACAGGATGAACCGTAAGGGGCAGGTGCATTGTGGTTGCCGAGGCCCCCGTCTTCGACTGCCACCCAATCCCCGGACACGGAATCTGGCTCTAGGGACATGGAATGTCACCTTGCTGGGGGGGAAGGAGCCTGAGCTGGTGTGGGAGGTTGAGAGATACCGACTAGAGATAGTTGGGCTCATCTCCATGCACAGCTTGGGCTCTGGAACCCAACTCCTTGAGAGAGGCTGGACTCTCTACTACTCTCGAGTTGCCCGTGGTGAGAGGCTGGCGGGTTGGTGTGGGCTTGCTCATAGCTGCCCAGCTCAGCCACCATGTGTTGGGGTTCACCCCAGTGAACAAGAGGGTAATTTCCCTGTACCTTTGGGTCGGGGATAGGTCTCTCACTGTTATTTGCGCTTACGGGCCAAATGGCAGTGTAGAGTACCCGACCTTCTTGGCATGTCTGGGAGGGGTGCTGGAAAGTGCTCTGACCGGTGACTGCGTCGTTCTACTGGGAGACTTTAACGCTCACGTGGATAGTGACAGTGACACCTGGAGGGGTGTGATTGGGAGGAACGGCCCCCTCGACCTGAACCCGAGTGGTTTTCTGTTATTGGACTTCTGTGCTAGTCACAGTTTGTCCATAACGAACACCATGTTCAAGCATAAGTGTGTCCATCAGTGCACGTGGTACCAGGACATCCTAGGTCGGAGGTCGATGATCGACTTTGTGGTTGTTTCATCTGAACCTCCGGCTGTATGTCTTGGACACTCGGGTAAAGAGAGGAGCGGAGCTGTCAACTGATCATCACCTGGTGGTGAGTTGGCAGTGAGTCTGATGGCGGGGGAGGAAGTTGGACAGACTTGAAAGACCCAAACATTTAAATTACATTTTATAATTTTTTCATTTTATTTTTAATTTCATTCTGTGGGGCTAAGTAGCTCCACATCTTTTACAAGGATCAAAAACTGGTGAGGATACTGACATTTAGCTTACTTTAGCTAGCTAAAATCTGTTAGTGAGAGTGATTCTTTTAGCCGACAAAATCCAGTTTGTCAGCCAGAAATGAGAAGCATGCTTTTGTTTACTCTGTGGAATGAAAGACCTAGTGTTTCAAAAATGACTGCAAATTTCAATGTTAAATCTGCCACCGTTATCACTGAAAAGTCTAGGCCTGTGTGCAGTGCAATGGAACGGAAACCTTGCCAACTCTACAACTCATTCTAAAAGTTAAAATGTAATTTAGGATACCTAAAAAGGACTTTGTAGATATCTTGAATTGAGGGGAATTAAAGATATCTTGAACTGGAACTAGTCACAATTAAATTGTAGATAATCTGAAACTGGAATTAAAACTAATCATAAATCAGTTGCAGATATCTGCAGTTCACATTGTGGATATCTGCAACTGAATTGTCGATATCTGTAATGAGAAACCCCATGAATAGCAAAAGATTTTCAAAAATGTAATTACAGATATCTTGCATTAAGGTTTTAGGCAAAATGACGTGCAAATATCAGTAATGAATATCCAGTCTAGCTAATAAATGTTAGGGCTTGCCATACACTGCACCACCCGCAGTGGTGTTGTCCACTGTGGGGTTTTAGAGCCTTCAGTCACTCTGCCCCCCACATCTGGAACTCCCTCCCACCAGATATTCGTAACATTGACGTATTCAACTTGATCACTGTTCGTCTGTTCTCACCAATTTCTTGTTCGACTTGACTATATACTCGTACCAGTTTTATGCACTGTAACTTTGTTGTGCTAATTTTATTGATTTATTGTTACACATTAATTGTTACACTGCTATTTAATTATGTCTTGTAAGGTGACCTGAAGGTGCCTATAAATAAGATGTATTATTATTTTCTAGTAAGCCATATTTATGCTGCTAGCATAATGCACTGGCTGCACCATTAGGCTACATGCCAGAAGTAATTTTGAGATGGCCTTGTTTTTTGTCAAAGGTTCCCCAAAGATCCTGGAGTAAGGTAAGCTTGGACCATTGCTATCAGACAGAAGGATTTTGAGCCTGATGATACTCAATGTTAGTGTATTTTCAAGCCACAAGATTATAAAGTTCTTTGTGGAAAACAATTTTAATTTATAGTGGAAACTGATTGCAATGATGGAAAAAATGCTCTCTTACTAACATAACTGGAATTACCACTAAACCTGATATTGAAAGTAAACATCCCTTTTAGATTTTTCTAATATTGATTTCTTGATACATTTGAAGGTCCCCAATAAAGCAAGGTCAACTAAAACATCAAAGAAAGCTGGTGAGGCAAGTGATGATCCTGTACCTGTGTCTGACTGAATCTCCTGGTCCACTCTCAACAACCTTGGTATGTGTAAAAAAGTAGTTCTTATCCACAGAACTTTTGCAACATACTTGGAGTTGTGTTGTATTATGCAACAACTGTTATATTTCAAAGGACCATCATTATGCCCTTGACCCCGCTCAAGTCAAATAGAAGATAGCTGAGGCTCAAGCAAGAGTTGAGGAGCTGCAGAGGCAGCTGAGAAATACCAAGGATCGTGAAAGAAGACAGAAATTAACTGTAAAGTCTGCTGCATTTAAAAGAGAAAAATATGACTTTAGAGGAACTACAGCTAAAGCTTGACCAGCATTCTGGTAGCTGTTCTTCATCTAGATAAGAATATACAGTGGGTTTTCTTTCATTCTGGCAAAGGCAAAGAATAACAAATCAGAAAAAACGATAACATTTTCATTTGTGATCAGGCTTGCACTGTAAAATGTCAAATTTAACTTACAATAGGTAGTTTTTGTGTTTCATGTGCCTGACATATTGTTTGACATCATGAACGGAAATACAAAATCAGCGTGCTAAAGCTTCAAGCCACTATGGGCAGAGACAACAGAGTTCTTGAAAGAAGCGCAGCTGTACTTCACACTGATGGCAATGAATGATGGGACACCACTATACCCCTCAAAGAGGATTTTTATAATATTCTTCCTCAGTAAGATAAATGCCCCTAATTAGCCTGCAGGAATCTAAAATAAATGGTAAAAATTCTCTTTTTAACAATTTATGACAGTAAATATTCATATGTTCTATCAAATATCAAACAACTGTTCATAAATGCATTGATTGGCACATCATGCTTAAATGATTATTATGTACCTAAGCCATTGTAAAATGCATAATATACTGTGTATGCAAGTAAGGTACAGGAGCTGAATAGAGGTATTAACAGGGTTTTGAGTTTGTTGTCCTGTGGAGTGCTTGTTTTATTTTGAAATTGTCTGTTCTGTTGAATACTTGGGTTTATGTTGGTTATTTCCTGTCTTAGTTTGGTAAGTGGTCAGTTCCCCCGTGTGTGGTAGTGATACTTCAGTCCTTGAGTTCCACCTGTGCTCCCTGTGCACCTGTACCTCGTTGTCTCCCCTTCCCTCGAGTGTATTCAGTCTGTGTGTTTCCCTGTCTCTGTGTCTGTCCTTTGTCCTCTATGAAGTTGGTTTTGTCAGTTCGAGTGTTTTGTTGGACATTACCTACGTTGGGATTTATGCCTATTTGTTGCCTTCTTACCCACCTTAAATAAAGACTCCACTCATCCTCCAAGTAGGTCTGCGTCTGGGTCCTCTTTTCCCGGTTGCCAACCCGAAATTGTGACAGTACGGACTGACCAAAACATGGACCCAGCAGACTGTAATTCCTGCACTGAGGAATTAAAGGAGTTGAGCCAGACAATCGAGCGGTTGCACCTAGCTATAGCAGACTCCACTGACACCGAGCGCCAGTGGCAGGCTTACACCATGATGGAACGCCATTTTATCCAGGCTCAACCTATTGACCATGCCGGCGGTAATCACTCATCTGACTTATCTACTTGCGGGGCTTTAACAGGACCTCCAGTGTTTGGCCAGGCCAGGTAAGCAGCCTGCTCCCCAGACAGCAAGCCAGCCGCCTGTTCCTGTCCGTCGCCCCCCCCTCCAGGAGAAGGTGTGGCCGACGCCCAGAGTCTCTGCTGCTGAGCGCCCCAGAGTCTCCTCTGCCTGCACCCCGGGTCCTGTCACCGGTCTGGCCGATGGCTGCACCTCGGGATCCAAGCGGCCCCCACCACGTCAAGTTGGGCCTGAATGGTCATCTGCCCGAAACCCCTAGCCCCGGTCCTGTCCAGCCCGCATTCCCTAGTCCCAGTCCCGTCCAGCCCACGGTCCCTAGCCCCAGTCCCGTCCAGCCCTCAGCCCGTCCGCCCAACCTCCCCAGTCCCGTCTTGTTTGATGTTCCAGTTTGGTGTTTGTTTTGTTGCCTTTTATCCTTTTCTATTCCCAGAAAAATCAAAGATGCAATGATGAGGTATGGGTATTAGACAGTGGATATTGTAGTTATTAGTGGTGTGCGGCTCGATACTGAAATATCGATGCCTCCGATACCAGATAGTCAAGTTCTAGAATCGATTCTCATTTTAAAATACCGATATTTTAGTAATTTTGGGTAAATGTGTAGTTTATCATTATCAGAAATTTAGTGAAAAGTAACTATACTATCGGGATCTTGTCTGAATGATCCAGTTGGTAGGAACTACTTCGTTTTCCGCCTCTCATTGTCATATGCAAGACAGACATCACTCTCTGAGTGTTTTGGTGCTGCAGGCAGGCACTATCCAGGTAAACAAAATGTGATGCTGAAGTTGGTGACGTGTAGCACTAACGTATGTCTACTAGGCAAAGTTTTTGTGTTGATTTTCAAACAACGGGAGTTCCCCTCATTCTTAAAATTAAATGAACACATTTTGTTTAAATGTACATAAATAAATATGGTTACGGAATAATTAATGAAATAAATAAATGCTACAATAAATAGCTGCATGAGTTCAGCTTGAAGTACTATTTGTGTCCCTAGATCACCACACATCAATATAGGTAAGGCTGCTTGTAAAGTAGATCATTTAAAGTGCATTACATAGGCTAGGTGTAAT
The DNA here is from genome assembly GCA_011952105.1 of Coreoperca whiteheadi. Classification (NCBI taxonomy): domain Eukaryota; kingdom Metazoa; phylum Chordata; class Actinopteri; order Centrarchiformes; family Sinipercidae; genus Coreoperca; species Coreoperca whiteheadi. Next base: position 28,738,127 of record CM022478.1, read on the forward strand.
AAGGCAGTTTTTGTTCAAAGTATCGGTATCGGATTGGTATCGCCGATACCAGGCGTTATTTTACTTGGTATTGGATCGGAAAGGACATCAGTGGTATTGCACATCACTAGTGGGTGTCATATGAAGTTGAATTGGTTAAGAAGTTCATCAAGCAACTGTTCATCAAAAACTGTTTAAATTATAAATAAACATTACATTTACAGTAAACTGCATCTATTAATTTACAAGCTGAATTCGGCATAACTTCAATTTTCATTGGGAGAAAATGGTAATGGTGAAAGAAGCATTTACAGTATTGCCAATTTTTTTATATTTTAGTTGTATTTATTTTACATTTTTAAAAGGTTCGTATCTGTGACTGGCTTCATCATTAACATTGACACCGTAACCATGATGATTCCAGAGCTGCTTCCGTCACAGCATCGTGTCTTTCCGCATAACGCTTCAGCCAGGACCATTAGGAGCTCTTGTTCCAATCCATCAGGGCATCAGGTAACAGTAACATTTTTGAATACACAATGCTATGTTTTAACTAAGAGGGATAATGGAAAAAATGTATTAGAGGATACAATACAGAATTATAATGTGCAAATGACAGTTGGGTGGAACAACAACAAGTTCGGTTCAGTTCCAGAGCATTTTCCACCGTCTAATGGTCCACTGTGTGGTTTCTTGCTGGCAATGTGACAGCCCCGGACGAGACGGTCTACTCGTCTGCTGTGGTGCCCGCTGATGGCTCTGACCCTACTTCCTCTTCATTTTAGAAAATCTGTAGTGTAATACTGTACCAGTTACCTAACAGAGAATGCACTGGTGTATATGGGCAGATTTGTTGTTTGACAGGTGATGAAGCAGCTTTCATGCTGTACCAGCATCATTTTCTGAAAGTTCCCACCTGGTGACCTTGAAGAACAACAGGAGCCTGATGATTCCATACGTAGGCATAGTCAGGGTGATCCGCTCAGCAGAACGCTATATTCGGCAAACCACAAACATTTCATCAACAGCTCATCTACGCAGCGTTTCCCTTGTCAACCACATGGTCCGGTCCGACATTCAGAGGATGTGTTCGGTCTTCAGTCTCACAAAAGCTGAAAATCTAAATAATTTACTTGACTTTGCCTATACATAGATGGGAGAGTGCATGTCCCAGTGGAAGTTCCTGCTATTCAGAAGGTTAATGTTTTGGCATACAGCTGATTAGAGCCGTCCCAGTAACTGAATTCAATTCCAACAATGTTCAATTTTGTCATGTTTATAATGGCGGCCAGTCTGAGGCACTGAGCTGTCACTCAAAAAACGATTAGCTAATGGGCACCACTGGAAAAACCTGCTCACGCGAGTCGTTTGTGTTGGAACTGCAAACAAAAAGTCAGGCAGCGCAAAACGAGAGTTGGTAGCATAAAGCTGACAGTGAGGGCAAAAGTCTGATCAGTGAGAAACAATCGTAGGGAACTGTTAAAAAAAGGACATATTATCAAAACAAAAGTAAAAAGACCAATAGTTTTACTTTTGAGATTACTTTATTTTTTGCTTCAGTGAGTTTTATTCTCTCTCAATTTCTTATTTTTGTTTGTTATGTTTGATTATTGACACAAGTCTAATTCCATATATGAACTGATGGGATCTTTAATTGCCAAACAACATACTTGTACCAGTCGGAATGTCCATCCTGCCAATGTACAATACAATGAAACATGTGCCATGCATAAATTACTTCTACTTGCGGCAAAACAGCTTATTGCTAAAAGGATTAGGGTGACACACATATAAACAACACAAACATGCTAATCCTCATTAGCACTGCTGAAAGCCCCACTGATGCGGTGGTGGATAGATGGGGGGCATGTAGCCAGGCAGGATGGTGGGAGGCAAAAAAGTCAGTCAGCTGCTAATGCAAATAGAGCTGGAATCTGGAGTGTATACACGCGCTCACACACACTATGCACACACAGACAGACAGGTTGTGTGGTGTCCTCGCGTCAGATAGAAGTTGATCGATAGAGGGAGGGAGTGAGAATGAAAGGAGGGGTCGAAGAGGAGAAGTGCGGCAGTAGACACGGACCTTCAGCCAACAGCGCTGGCACACACCACAGGCTCCCTCTTGGTTTTTGGATCTGACAATTCCAATGTAATAACAGATAAATAGAGAGTGCTCGTCAGCCCACAAAAGCAAACAGCTTGGGCTTGCCAAAGGGAACAGAGGGAGTCAATGTTGGAGGGCATGCGTATGTATTTGTGCATGTAGAGCGAGGAGAGACTGAGAGAAAGAGCTAATGACTGACATCTGGCATCGGTTGCCCCCATCTGAGTCCCGCGCTCCAGCCCCATACTGTCATGCTGAATGATAAAGCAGAGAGATTGCCTCTGAATCGGCACACTTGCAGATCCCCAGGCCAGCCTTGGAGGCATGGGCAAGAGAGCCTCTTTCAGCCATTCACCAGTTAATGTGCCAATTTGTTTTCGAGAGTGCTCGAAGGAAGAATTTATCGCCGTGTTGTGTGGCTGTGGGCAAATACTAATAAAATGCTCCTTTGCTGAATTTCGCTTAATTGGCCACAGTAGGGATGGACAGCTCAAGCAGGAAGAGGAGAGTTGGCAGTTTGAAAAGGTTTACCGAGACCCCCTTGCCCTGTCATATATGCCCCCCCCCAACCAACCAAACACTTCCATCATCTACCTCCATTTGATCCACCAGCAGTGATACCATTGAAACGTACTCAGTGGAACAACTACTAGGTTAATTCATTTTTTGGCCTCATTTCTGCTCATTTAGCTCATCATAGCTCAGCTCTGGCAAATCCTGAGGAAAAAAATGCTCCACCACTTATGTTTAGCAGCTCGTCGCTACCTTTGTCTGTTTAGTGCTGTGCAGGTAGCGTACAGTGCATTGTGCAGAGCTTTTACACTGAAACCAGCTGCCTGCTGGAAACCATGAGAGCACCGAGACTGAACAAAACCATAAGATGCTAACATGCTCAGCAGAGCATTTTTGTCATTATGAGCGGCCCCTTTCACATACAAACAGCCATTTGACCAAGTATTAATATCATAATATTAATTAGTCTGGTGCAGCTTGACCAGTTTTCAAAGGATCTACATTCCACTGAAGAAAGTCCCCATGTTTCCGGTGAGGTCTGTGGATAATCCACAGTAACTGTGACACTTTTTCCGGAAAGATGTGTTGCACTGAATTTTTTTTTAATTTGTCAAGTGCCATGAACAAAACTCCAATCACCTCCATAACATCAGGGCAGAGGCAAAAATCTCAGAGACAAATGTGTTGAAACAAATCAAACTAAAACTATGCACTGTAAGATATAACCAGAGGTTATTTGGGTGAACCAACCCCTTAATGGGACAGTTCACCTTACAATCAAAAATGTTCTTTCTACTGATAGTTCCCACATGAAACTGCTCACAACAAATCTGTGGATTATCTTGAGGAACCAGGTCATGATTTCTGGAAAGATGCTGTTGAATTTTTCAAATGTATTTCTTTGGCACTTTATATATATATAAATATATATATATATATATATATCTCCAGAACTCGGAAACTCATTTACATTTACTTTTAGTCATTTAGCAGACGCTTTTATCCAAAGCGACTTACATTTGAGGAAGACAATGGAAGCAATATAACAACACAAACTCACACCAAAGCAATCTAGATGGATAAATTGCACTGCAGGTGCGGTTTAAGGGCACGATTTTGACTCTGTCTTTCTTCATTCTTACTTTTCACCATGCTGTTTCACTGTCAAAATAGTCTATCGAGCCCAATCTTCACTACATAATGATTTCATGGTGGAGAGGCAGTGCTGCCAGCCTTCAGGCATGGAGCATATTATTTGCAAATTAAATACTGCATCCGGCTCACAAATTTTTTAACAGCAAGTTGGCAGACATCACTCACTGTGACTGGGAAGACGTGAGACAAAAGGAAATGACAAAGAGGAGGAGGGGAGAGGATGATACGGAGGTAAAGCAGGATCTTAAGGAGAGAAGGATGGGATAAAAGTAGCAAGTGCCTTGGCTCTTGTTTCTGTGCCATCCCTGAGCCAAAGCCAGTGGAGTTCTACCAGGGGATGCTCTCCAGAATCTGGCCACACACTAATTACTGGAGGTTTTGTTCAGGAAATTATCTCCATGTCCATTGCTGCATTTCACAGCAAATTAGCCGTGGAAATCCCAAAAACCAATAAATAAGACTGAAATTGTTCATCGGGGTCTCCGCTGATTGTCTCGCTCACTTTCTTTGTCCGCCTCCCTAATGCTGAAGAAACTAAGAGCCCATTTCCTTTATTTGGGAATTCTTTCTGCCCTCAAAAAAGAGACAAATAAAGGCTTTGTTTAGGTTGCGCTGTGAGGTAGCGATAAGCTGTCAGTATTGATGCCAGAGTGTGTAAAAAGCATTCTTAGTGCTGTCATACACACATAGCTACTGGGTTATTCTTGCCATGTATGAGCGCATTGGAATTGGTATGTTGAAAAGGAGTGTATATCCAAATATCTCATATTAGTCAGAAGAAAAGAGGAGAAAAAGGAGAGCATGATAGAAAGAGACTAAATGACAACAAAAGTCATAAAAAGCAAAATAAAAAAGATTTTAAACCAAGGAGAAACAACAATGAGCAGCAAAATGCAGAATTGGTAGAAAACTAGAACAGTGACATGGGACTGTTTCGTGTTGAAAATAAGTTTTTATCTTAAACTGAGCTTTGGTTAAATACTGAAAGAGTCAACAGTTAAAAAAGGGACAGGTACAAGATGAGTTAACTTTATTGATATATCTAACTGAACCCATCTTTCCCTGACTTTAACCAAAGTGCTTTTGTTGCCTAACCACACGCAGGACTCAGGATATACAGTCTGCAGTGTCAGAGTCGTGCACGTGGGATGTCAGTCAGGCTCCCTGACCACTTCTAGACCTTCTAGACTGGGGAAAAAAAAACATGCAGGCCGCAATTCCCCGTCAAAACAAAAACTGGCAAAACAAATTAGCCCCATCCATCCATCCATCCATCCATCCATCCATCCATCCATCTTCTTCCGCTTATCCGGGGCCGGGTCGCAGGGGCATAGAGAGACATAGTCCCTCCAGCGTGTCCTAGGTCTTCCCCGGGGCCTCCTCGCGGTTGGACATGCCCGGAACACCTCCCCAGGGAGGCGTCCAGGAGGCATCCGGGACCGATGCCCGAGCCACCTCAGCTGACTCCTCTCGATGTGGAGGAGCAGCGGCTCTAATCTGTCCTTTCGGTCATGACCCAAAGCTCATAACCATAGGTGAGAGTAGGAATAAATAGAGAGCTTCGCCTTGCAGCTCAGCTCTTTCTTCACCACGACAGACCTGTACATCGACCGCATCACTGCAGAGGATGCACCGATCCGCCTGTCGATCTCTAGTTCTGTCCGTCCCTCACTCGTGAACAAGACCCCAAGATACTTAAACTCCTCCACTTGAGGCAGGAGCTCTCCACCAACCTGAAGGTTGTATCACATTACAAGTCTACATCCAATATTATTCTGGCCAGATTCAATAAAAGCACGCCTGTGTAGGCTGATGGGGGGAAAAGCGACCCTTTTTACTGTACTGCATTATATTATAAGTTGTTTTCACTGAATAATTCACGGAAATAATTTCTAAGAGGCACACGGAAAACCCATGAATAATTGGGTTATGTGCACCGACAGACAAAAAGTACCAGCCCAAACACTATCTATAGGGAATGACACAAGCATGTGTAGGTATGCATCTTTCAGGTTCCACTGCATAGCCAATTGGTTGCCCCACTCATTTTGATTCAGAAGCGCCAATACTAATCTGACCCTGGCACTTAAGAAGAAGAAGAAATTTCGTAGCAGATATTGTAGCACTCAGAGCTCTGCCAACATTAACTCACTGATTGTAATTAATCAACTAAAGTTAGTACCAAGGTTATTATTATGCATTATGCATCATTAGTTTTTATTTTTATTTTGTTTTGACTTTCTGTTTTCAATTGCAGTTAGTTTTAATTAGTTTTTTAAAGCGGGTTTGCTAGTTTAGTTTAGTTTTTAGTTTTTGAAAATGCTTAGTTTTAGTTTAGTTTTTGTAATATGGGGTATTTGCCAGAGGGCCAGATTCAAAAAGGTCAGAAAAAGTATTGTGTAATGTTAATAAAAACAAAACATCTTACTATGATGGTGCAGCTGTGGCTTGGTGGAAGAGCGGTCGTCCACCAATCGGAAGGTTGAAGGTTGTGTCGAAGTATCCTTTGCCAAGACACTGAACCCCAAAAAATTGCACCCGAACCTGCACCTTCGGCGTGTGAGTGAGTGTGAATGACTAGTTTAATTTGTACTGATGGGCAGTCAGCTCCTGCCATCAGCGTATGAATGTGTGTGAATGGGGTGAATGTGATATGTAGTGTGAAAGCGCTTTGAGTAGTCAGACGACTAGAAAGGCGCTATACAAGTAGAGTCCATTTACTATAGCACAGTACATCCGCACTGCCTGGCCTGGATGTAACGTTAGCTTCTCTTTCAGGGGAGGGGGGCTGCTTGCTTTTGTCTGTGTCACAACCATATTCAAAGTCTTCCCAAAGGGAACTCTGGTGCTTTCTCCCGACTTTCGACGCCGCCATGATGCCAGCTGTGGCGTTGACGGACTGGCAACCCGTCGTAGACCGTGAGGTGCCGACAGCTGCCATAAAACTGGCAAAGCTAAAAAAATCAGTAGATAGAATTCATATCCACCTATGATACTAGGCTTGTGTATGAAATCAGTTGTTTTAGTTAGTTTTATAAACCCACAATACAGTTTCAGTTAGTTATCGGTTTTTTTTGTAAAGCCTTTTGTTTTTATTTGTTAACGTAAGTGTTTTTTCACATTTAGCTTTCGTTATTTTGTTAAGTTGCCGTTAACCTTGTAATGCTATCTGCTGTAATGTTCTCAGTTTCTCTGTCTTTTTTGTGTATAGATACACTTGTGTATTCTGTACAAGTGGTATTGTTAAAATAGACCAGAGTAAAGTCAAAGAACAAACACTATGGCTGTCTGTCGAAATGGATCCAATGTTGGATCGGGACCTTTTTTGCAATCTTTCCTTGCTATCTTCATTTATGTTAATAAAAGCAAAAAATTAAATCAGCTGATGTACTGGCTATCACTATTTTGCCGAATCACTCCTGGGAAGAGAACCAAAATTGACTCAGATGTATGCAAACCATATGTATTCAAACACATATGAACCCACCACCCAAGTAAACGGCACCACAGATTTAACCCATACAGTCAAATACCAGTCGTCACCAAGTCGGAAAAAGATGACATATTTTCCTGTTTTCTCCATGAACATGTCAGCTAGTCTAAACCCTGGAGGAGGGGTCATCAGTTAGTGACAGTAAGTGGGTCAGTCCATTCTGCAGGGTGCATGGGTGGGCGTCCAGACCGCCCAGGCCCTGACACACCCAGGGGATGAGCAGGGAGAAGGGTTTGTGTGTGTGTGTGTGTGTGAGTGGGGTGGGTTTTAGGAGATGTATAGAGGTGCTATACCCAAATGACAAGCCCACTGGTCTCATGGCAAGGCACAATTAATGACCCGTGCTAACATTACAGGATGAAAAATCCCCACTGTCCGAGCATCGCCCACCCCGCCTGGCAACTGGAATTCTTCATTTGGTCTGGCAAGGGAAAAGAGGGTGTGAGAGACTTTGTGTGTATCATATCTGGGCCAATACATGGGAAAATTATTAGACAGTATATTGCTCAAAAATGTAAATCATACCTAACCACAAATAATCACCCACAGTATTTGGGCCTGTAACAATATGTTATGAAATGGTGGTCTGTAGCAAACTTGTCTCATCTGTATGGTTTTTGTTGGCTAAGATATGTTTAGGAACCCTTCGGAAAGATATTTTTATAATGTTTTAATGTTTATTGGCAAAGCCTTTTCTCTTTTTCTCTTTCAAATATAAGCACTCGATGCTTTCAGCAGCCCAAGCAAAATTCCATTCACCAAACTACATGCTTGGCTCGATTTCACAGGGGGTCAGTGAGAAATATTTAGTTTTTTTATGGTTTGAACTGACCCTTTACCTTCAAAGTGCCCCAAGTTAGTTTACAGTATTTGTGAGGGATTATTGTTCATTTATAAACTGTTCTTGAATAAAAGTTAATTTTCAAGCATTGCCTGTGTCTCAAATAATTGCCGAGGTTGTGCACAAACAACAAAAAAAAGGGTCACTAAATATAGGGTTTGTCTTTTTAGCATATATGCTGTTTTTATTCACTAATTATGTGTAAGTGCTTTGCATTTTTTGTTTTAAAACTGTTAAGCTACAACAGTCAACCCTTCCTTTAGATGTTTCACAGTAAAAGCCTAGTGGGGCTTTACTGTTTACCATTTTATTGTAAAGAACAGACATTTGTTCACATTAAAGCATACCAGGAAAAGAAGGGATTTTGCCCTTTGCGTCACTACTTTTAATGTGAAACATCACTGCAGGAAGTGTTACAGTGTTTCAAAGGCAGTAGCTTAACAGCAATCTACAAAACATGGTTAAAAATTAGCAAAAGTGACTGAATGGAATTTGTGAATTAAAAAACTGTATTTGTTTTTGAAAAGAGAAACTGAGCCAAGCACAGTGATGAGTATGAAACTACTCTGTTGTACTGTTTACTGAATTAGTGCTGTGAAAATGTACGTTACACTGCATTTATGAAGTGAAATGGTAAACGCTGAGGATGTGTTGAGTTTGTGTTCACAGCAAACAGCATCCACAGCAAATAAAACCAGAGTAGATCAGAAACAGAGAGGCTTATTACCAAAATATGAAATACTGTTTAAACATGAAGGTTCATTATTTTCCCCAAACTCATCTCCTAGTCTCCATCAGAGGATGGAGTGTTGAGCTTCATAAAAGAGTGTGACGTGTACTTTTAAAACAGGAGAATTAGAAACAATTTTTGAGTTTGAAGGCACTTATTATATGTTGCTTTGGATAAAAGTGTCTTTAACAAAGACCAGCTTCTAATATAAGCCTGCCTCTTACATAACCCTAGTGCTCCCCAAAGTTGAGGTAAACGAAGGCGCAGCCACTATTTGAACATGGATGGTGACCTAAAGTCACTATTTGTAGGTTGTTAAATGTCTGTCTTTGGCAGTGAGATGCTGAGAATGAGTGGGCTAAAAGCTGCACAAGGCCTGGAGAAATGTACACCAGGACTGTCTCATTTCTTAACAAATGAAAACTTACAGGAAATAATTTGAAAAGTGGTACAATCGAATAAAAATGTAGCTGTTTCGTTTAAGTACACCACATACCATTTCGGATATTTTGAGTATCACTTAGATAGGGCCCTCTGGTAGAGCGCATACCGCCCGGCCCTTTGCTGAAGGCCATGCCCCTCTCTCTCCCCTGCCTTTCCTGTCTCTCTCTACTGTACTGTCAAAAGTAAAGTGAAATGCCAATAATTATAATAATGATGAAGTTCTACTCCATGATTCTGTTGTGAAGACAACTTTGTACCCTCCCAGCTCACTGCTGACGTTCTGAGTTCTTACATACTGTACGCAGAGGTGCATAGGGTAGCCTAAAATTGTACTCAAGAAAGAGTAGTGTTACTTCAAAATATTTTTACTTAAGTAGAAGTAAAAAGTAGCCATTCAAAAAATGACTCAAGTAAGAGTAAAAAAGTATTTCGATGAAAAAACTGCTCAAGTACTGAGTAACTGTCAGTCAGTCATTTTCTACCGCTTGTTCCCGTTAGGGGGTGACTGGAGCCTATCCCAGTGACTTTGGGCCTTAGGCGGGGTACACCCTGGACAGTGGCCAACTCACTGATTGATTGTATTTATTTTTTTTAGAAATAATGTAATGAGACAGACAAAAATACCATCTTGACTATTCATAATTTGCAATAGTTGGTAGCTAACGTTAATTCATTCATCCATAGAAAACATATTGTGGTCTGCTTAGCTTATGGCACCATCTAATGAAATGGTTAACACTAAAAGGGTCTATACGAAAGACTCTTTTTTTAAGACTGGAATTCTGTAAACTAACAAGACTAAGACTAACATCCACCTAACCACAGGAAAAAATAAATATTTAGCTAAAACTTACCTCAGACATGTTTCCTCAGGTTTGACGTTGAGTTTTGGGAGACACAGAAGACGGCGCATAATATAACTGTGGTTTTGCACTAAACGAAACATGCGTTTTATTTGCGGCCAGGGGTGTTCATCCTTTCTCGTTTCAACACTAGAGACAGTTGCCTCTGCCATTTTTAATGCATTTTCATTCCCTGAGAGTTTGTGAGATTGGTGGAACAGAGTTACGTGATAATTGTTGCTACGGCATCTCTCCGGCAAAAATAAAACATAGAATATGTAGAATAAAGGTAAAAAAAATTTAATAACGAGTCGAGTGTATCCCAATGTAGCGGAGTAAGAGCAGGGTTTCTTCTTCACAAATCTACAAGTACAAGTCAAAAGTATGGTGCAGTAAAACTACCCTTAGAAGTACATTATTTTGAAAAAGTTACTCAAGTAAGTGTAACGGAGTAAATGTAACTCGTTACTACCCACCTCTGACTGTAGGTAGTATGAGCATACAATGCACAGTGTATTTGCTGGTATGGGGGGGTACAGGGAGATTCTGCTTGGCTGCTGAGACCAGCATCAGACTCATCCCACCTTCCTGTACCACAGTCAGTTTCCCTTTGCCATCAGTCCAGACTCAACCAACCATCCGCTGTGCGTCACCCAGATTCTCTCCCCGTCATTTTGCAAGTCACAGAGCCAGGATAAACAAATCGAACCAATCTCACGCGTGGGAATCGCTCTCAAAATAACAACTGTGAATGTAGAAATGTATTATCTTCACCCTCCAAATCCAATTTATTTCATGCATATCTTACCATCTAAATTGAATACAGCACGTACCGCGTGCGGGAAATCACTTTGAAAGGACTTATCTTATCGCCGGGCCCTATCTTATCCTGGGCATCTCGCTTTCTAACCATGCAGAGGCATCAAAGTGTGCATGCCTCTGCTGAGGGTTGTCTCACTGTGTTTTCATTCGTCATGTTTTGCCAGATGCACCCAAACCACAGTAAACTTTTAAAGGAGCCTCCCATCAGTGTTAATTGACATTTATGAAGTTAACACATTTTTAATTAAGGGCAATTATCAGATTATAGAGGGCTTTTAATTATGGCCGTATATACTTAATGAAAATATTAGGCAAATTGCTAGAAAGTGACTGCTTGAAAACCATCATTTAGGATCTGGAAAGAAAAAAAAGATAATTATTTAAAGAGTAAATTATCTCACTGTGGTTAGTACTTAATAAAAGTAAGTCTCTGGCAAAATGAAAAACTTAATTAAGTAAGGACGATTGTTGCTGAATTTAACTGACAGGAAGAGTCTGGTCCTGGTTTTCGGGAGGTTCCGTTCAGACTGAGATCAGTGATGTGGTTCTTCCAGTGATTTGAGATCCGCAAGATTGAGTTGTTCCTGTTCAGACCCGTTAAGAATATTCGAAATGCAGAATGAAGATGCTGTGTTGCGACCACTCGTTCACAGGTTTATAAAAAACACTGACCTAATACTTTGACCTTCCTAGACCACTAGTCAGAGAGTCCAGTTGGTCCGGGCAGTTGCTCCAGAATAAGATGGTGAATAAAGTTAGCTAATTAGCATCTAAGCTTAAGCCAAAAAATATGAAGGGAAAGTTCCCCATATTAAAATGGGTGCCGTGCAGATGATTTCCAATCTATCCATCCATTACCTAAACCCACTTATCCTGTTGAGGATCAAATGGAAGCACACTTCGGAGGAGAGGTGGGTTACATCCTTGACAGCTCACTTTCTGCAAAATTCTAAAAGAGTACAGTGTGCTGTGGTCACACATGGACTGTTAAGCAACAGGGACCAATCCTTTCCCCCATGTGTGCAGGAGTGCGCTAAAACCTGCCTGTTTGGTGATTTAGTGATTTGATCACCTATTTTTATTTATATTTATTTTTCGTTCCTGCCCACACAGATATTGCACCCGTTCACGGACAACGCACAATTCCCACCTTCTTCAACACATAGCAAGTGCAGCACGGTTAATGTTAGGGGGAAACGTCGTGTTAATGGTTCATAAGAAGCGGCGCATTAGTTGCAGGCCTTTTGCCAGGATACAAACTCCGGTGCCCTGCACGAAAGTCAGACCCCCTACCCGGCCATCCACCACCCCGAACCCCAGCGCGCCTCCTTTCTGCCTCGCCACATAAAGGCCACAGGAGACAAGGGGAGAACCCTTTCATGTGTAGGTGTGTTGTGTTTCAGATCGTTCCCACACTGAACGCTTCACAGCCCTGTCGGCCGGGTTGCTTACTGATCTACCCAAACGCTTCCTCTCTCACACTCCCGTCGCGACCTTTTCCTCTTGCTCCCACACTCGTCAGCCACACCGCTTTTCTATCAGCACACACACACACACACACACACACACACACACAGAGCCCATGTGAACAAAATACCCATCATATAGCAAAAATAACAAACAAATCCTTGTGCAGGGAGTGATGTGTTTTTATTTAGAACCCCAAATTAGTGCACAGAGCTTATTATATACCCTGTTGACTGTTCATCAGGAAGGCTAGAGCTCTTTCTGTCAGTTTGATACAGAAAATGTAGCTCTTGTATAGGTACATGGTAGCGTCCTGCAGTCCACCTCTTATGGAAAACATCAGAGCATTTAAAACAGTCCTGGCAAAAGCAACGACATGCTATAACAGTACCATCAGTCCTGCAAACCTTTTCACAGCAGACATTTTGACTTGATGGTGCAGGTCATGATCTCGCTCGTGGTGACGTACTGGTTTTCTGGGATCCAAAAATGTCTCGTTTAGAACCAGTGGGACCGTTGCCTAGACGGCAGCTGATTGCGCACAGCCGCTGCGCGGGTGCGCGTTCCCCCGACGAATACAGCTCTGGCAGCTGTTGGGGCAATAAATGGTTAATAACCTTAATGAGACTGGATGGACACTCCAAAGCAAAAGGGGGTCGAGACGAAAACTAACAGAGGGAGACGCAAAGGAGAGCAAGAGGAAGCTGTGAACAACAGACCAAAGTTCCTCCTGTGACTCCATTACCCCGCCGACACGCATACGCACTCCTCCACAAATCCTTCATGTCAAACGCACTCAAGATTAAGCATGTATGAAATTGAGAACTTTCTAATACACATGCCCCCTCTGCTCACCGCAAACACACACGCACAGACTGTTTTTTTTTTTTTTTATCATCACCTGTGGTGAGGTATGAAATAAACTGAGGCACACTTGCCATTGCTGAGCTGGCTTATACACGATTTCAAATCTTTCAATTTCAATGCATTGATGAAGTAATGACTTGACCATGATTAGATGTTAGACGGGGACATGATGTTACTAGGGGACCTGATTTAAATATTACTTGCATAATTCACACAGATTCCAATATGATTACTGGGGACCGTGCCACGACAACAAAGTTTATTTCGACATTAAAATGGCAAATGATATGCATCTCCATTAAGTGAGTCCTCAGATTATTGCATTTGTAAAAAACTAAAAGTTTAGTCTACGAGTTCAAATTAAGATGCAGTAGTGCATCAGTGCCATTAGGTTCACTTTGTGATACACTTTTACTATAAGGAGATATTTCTTCTTATATATTAACACCCTTTCACCTCTCCTCTTATTATCCCAAGGTTGAATCACAACAAAAATGGCAGCGCATACACAAGTCACCTCGCAGAAACGGGCAGACAGAACCAACATAGAAACAGAGTAGCAGTACGAACTGACGCAGAGAAACACAGACTAAATACACTCTGGAAGGGGAGCCAACGAGCCGCAGGTGAACTGAATGACACAGGTGGAAACAATCAGGGCAATCACAGACAGGAAGCAGAACTAACAGACACATGAGGAACCAGGCAAATTACAAAATAAAACTAACAGAAACCAGACCCACAACCCAGACAGGAACAGTCATATTCAAAATTAAACAGAAAATCACAAAACCCAAAAGCACGACAGAGCATTTTAGTCAGTCTGTTGTGCCTGCCCTGTATGAAAGAGCCCAAGATGCCAGGAATTATCAACGGACATTTGTTATTTTTATTTTTTCTTATTGACAATAATACAGCAAGAATTATGGCCATTGAGCCACTGTTGAATGTTTACATTGTTTAAATAAATGACAACAAACGCTATTTTCTGCATTTTTTTGCGCATGTCTAGGGCTCACCATCTAGACACGACCCAGGTTATGTATGGAATCAGATTTGTGTCAATATAATCTAACAAAACGTCTCAAAAATCAAACAAAATTAAGAATTTGAGAAAATAAAACCCGCTGGAGCAAAAACAAAATGTCATCTCAGAAGCAATACTAGAAACTTGCCAACAAACCCTTTGTGTAAACAAATGGTCTTGTACTTTTTTTTTTCACCTGGTGACCTTGAAGAACAACGGAGGCCTGATGATTCCATCCGTAGGTACTGTCAAGGTGATCCGCTCAGCAGAACACTGCATTCTCCAAACCACAAACATTTCATCAGCAGCTCATCAACGCAGTGTTTCCCTTGTAATCTAGTTGCTCTAGAGCCCAATTACTTTATGTTTACATATGACTGCACTGTATATCTGAACATTTGTCTAAAACGCTCGACGCACTACATTATACGTAGTATTGTATTGTTATATTATAATATTGTATTGTAGTATATTATATTAAATTATTGTATTATTTTTTGTATTATTATATTATACTATTGCATTGTTTTATATTGTAGTATTGTATGTGCCTGTGTCTAAGGTGAATTAATGCAGATGATAATAAAATATTTGAGACTTACAATATTTGTGACATTGCGTGTCCAGCCTGCAGAAGTTGTCATGAACTGACCGGATGGTGTTTTCTTAACTGGAGTCTGAGGACTAAAAATGGTCTCGTTAATTTTATTAATGAATTTAATTCTTAATACAATAACAAGCAACCGGGCGGATTTATAACAATAGATATAGAATCTACACTTTTGGAGAAACTCAACAAAAGCTGACATTTGATGTTGCCTATACATAGATGGGAGTGTGCATGTCCCACAGGAAGATGTGGCTATCCAGAAGGTTAATGTTTTGGCATACAGCTGATTGGACCCGTCCCAGTAACTGAATTTAATCCAAAAAGGTTTCTGACGTTTATAACAAACCAAACGTTCAGAATTAAGCGAGTTACATTCAGATTTTGTAGTGACATCTGCATCTCTCAATATACATTGTATTTGTTTAATAGCAGACGTTGACCACTCCCGTATGGCGGACGCGTGGATGCTTAGCGGTGACATAGAGTACAATCCCAAAAGATAATGGCAATTTGAATATCTACTGTAGCAGCACCAAAATGCATGCAAAATGCAACATTATAATATTTTCAGTAAACAGAGTTATGAATTTTAAGCTTTAAGAACCACGGTGCCAGTGTCTCTGGGTACCGTCAAATAATTCTTAAGAAGATGTGGACATTGTTAGGAATCTCACAATTCTACACTGTAAACCAAGCAACATAAAAGTATATTCCATGGGAATTTTATTCCCGTGAAATAAATAAATGTGTCATTCTAAAATAAAAGTCACCTGAAATAAATTAAACTAGTCCTTTGAAAAACATCCTTTCTGAAATAAAAACCCATTTATTTATGTATTGAACTATATCAACCAATTTATATATTTCTATTTACATTTATTTGAATATGTAATGCCTAATTTATTTATTTAAGGATTTATTTCATAGCCATATTTATTTATTCCATAGCCATATTTATTTATATATGTATTTATTTAATACTGAATACAATGGCATTCCATACTTTCAGAGACAGAAGATCAGGACGGCGTGTCCCCCTCCTGTCTGAAAGCCTGTGCTGACCAAACGCTGCTTCAAACGCTCCACAATCGTACCGGTCGCCTAGAAACCCTGTATCACGGGACTTAATGACTCCAGGCCCGTCACCTGTTGGCCCACCTGAAGGACATCACAGGCCCCCCTCCTTGACCCACCTGCAGTTTGAGTACCAGGTCAGTGGATGATGCAGTCAACGTGAGACTGCACCCTGTCCTGCAGCACCTCCACCCCCCCCGGGGACATATGAAAGGAACCCGTTTGTGGACTTGTGATGGCCGCACCTTGTATTATAGTTGCCAGCGCTGAGGGTGCTGCTGCTGGAGGGACATCTTGTCTATTATAGTATATTAGTTTGTTGGTCCTTTTGTTTTGGTTAATTGCCCAATATCACAAATCACACATTTGCCTCAAGGGGTTTTACAATCTGTACGGCATGATAATAATTACAGTAAGGACAAACATGATGACACAGTTATGAATATATTGTAACTTCCATGATAGTCTGGGTCTGGATCAGCCACAAAACAGGACGAGAACAGACTACAGCGGACAGTCAGGAGTGCAGAAAAAAATTATTGGTGCCAGCCTGCCCTCCATTCAGGACTTAACACATCTCCAGTGTCTGGAAACGGGCAGGGAACATCACCGCAGGCTCATCCCACGCTGGACCCAACATGTTCCAACTTCCAATCCTCTGCTGGGCGCTACAGAGCACGGTGCACCAAAACACCCGGACACAAGGGCAATTTCTTCCCACAGCCCGCCACTCTGATGAACACTTCAATCAGTCCTACAGTGTCAATAACTAATCTTCGTTCAGCTTTGTCTCCTTGTTTTCAGCTGTGTGTCTACTTCTATCTTTTCCGTAAATTGTTCTTGAAACTGTGTGTAAGTACTTGAGAGTAACTTAAAACCGGAGTCATATTCCTTGAATGGGTACACAATACACATACTTGGCTGAAAGCTGATTCTAAATTCGAAAGCGAGACGTTTGTGCCTGTAGGTCACTGCAGTTGCTAATGAGGTAGTGTATGTGCCCGTTATACTGCATGCATGAAACTGAGTGACTCTACACACGCATGCAGTATCATCGTCGATGTGCCGCTGGTCCAGGTGCTGCTGCACCACCAGCACGCCGGGGGGCTCTACCAGCGCTTGAGTCTTGCTAGCTTTTCCTTTGTGTCTGACTTCTGTAATCCAGCATATTTGGGGGAGTTGACCTCATGCACACAAGTTCAGAAAAAAAGTAAAATTAAAGAACAGTCATGAAAATGTCGGGGGGGTTTGAACATTAACGACTGTGTTTTCTTTGAATCTTTTGTTTGCCTTTTCAACAAACTGCAGATACTAAAATAATAGTAGATAATCATATCCATTTTCACACCGTGTGACAAGGTTAGAACTTTGGCAATATGTAACCACCGTGGCCACAAACGGCAATTACAGGAGAAGGACTTGTTGCGTCTCCCTTCATTTTCCAAGGCTCTCTTAAGTCGGCCGCTTTAAAGAGCAACTTACTACCGGGTTGGAAAACAGTGTTCCTCTGCTCTCTGTGGTTGAACGATTCAGGCAAAAGACGAAAGCAAAAAGAAAAAGTTACAAGGAAAAAACAAACAAACTGTTTTGTAAGAAAGATACACAGAGAGTGGGAAAATCAAGTACTTCTGGCCAAACAACTTTTACAGGGCTTTATAAAGACGTCTGTAACGAACATTATTAACATTTTAACATCGGCAAGGTGGGATCCAATTTAAGGCTTAACGTTTAAACATTTGTCCGCTAATGTGTTGCTGAAATTTTACTTCATGTACGAGTTTTTAATGCATGTGTTCGGGCACAAGAAAGTTCACCATAATTAAACACTGCTATTGAAAAAGGTTTCCAGTTATATTCAAGAGGATACTATTATAATCCAGGGCACACGGTTTCGTAGCCCTGGACCAACATCATACCAGCACATCAACCTTGTATTTGTTTGGAGAATCAAGCCAACTTTTTCCAACATTCCAACACACAATATATAGCTAGCTTTTTGGACTGCCCTTGGCTGGAAAAAATCCAGTTTCAAGAGGTTACAGAGTGTGTAAGAAAATATCCAACACTAACTTTTTATAAGATTCGGAAGAAAATATCTAACACTAACTTTTTATTATATTGTGACTTTAACAAACGGTTACTCCGCACAGTGTGACCAGTGCAGGGCACGCAGAAGCAGCTGAATAACCCTGTTTAATAGCCGAGCTGAGCGGCCTGGCTTTATAGTCAAGCATCAGGCATTAAAGAGCGCCATTCTCTCCGCACCCATGACGTGTTTCAGAGTTCACAAATCATCAGAAATCTTTGACATTATCTCTGCTATTGTCTTCCTTCACACTCACACACACACACACACACACACACACACACACACTATGTGTATGTGATTCGGCTGAGTTGAGAGCAGACATTTGCTCAGTGTGAGGGCCATCGCTGTCATATTCCTTTGTTTGCTGCACATGACACACTCCCTCTCCCACTGTGTGGTAATATGGCTATTTTCTCAGTCAATTTGCCACTCTCAGCATCCAAGCACATGCAAATATGGAAGATGATACCGATCGGGGAATAGTGCTCGGCTGTAAAAATGTGTACCAACTGTTTAAGTCTAGGTTATTGTTGGGCTGGGACGCTGATAGTGTTTTGAATTCATGCCCTGCTTTAAAAAAAAAAAAAAAAAAAAGAAGAAAAAGATTCATATGAAACTGTGCCAGCAAAGAACAAAGGATGAAGATGATTGTTCCAATTTTTACCATGCACATTTATTATCTTTTCTAACATTTGCAAGTAAATAATGTAATAAATAACTAAAACTCAAATACCTGTAATCACCTTTTGTTGACTGAGAAGGCAGACACACCACAGTTTTTAGTGATACGCTAATTAATGGGAACAACGTGTAGAAACAACCTGAAAATTAAATGAGCAGCAGAGGATATGAAATGTTGATTTATTGTGTCTGGCACACTGAAATAACAGTTTTTTTTCCTAATGATTTTTACCCTTAGAATATCAATATCATACACATGAAGGTTTGACTGGTAGATTCTCCTGAAATTGACATTACACAATCAACAAGATCACCATTTTGTCTTGTCATCAAGTTACTCAGGGAACTCACATCAATTGGTTAAAACAAAATCTCAACAACAAATTAGCTGACATGACCTGCCGCCGGCTAAAAATGAGAAGCTGCTCCCTTAATGTTTTGTACTCTGTTCTTTGCCAATGAGAACGAGAACCCTTAGGGGCGAAGCTTAGCACTCACTCGGACCAGTGCACCCAAACACGTTTTTTTTTTACATTTGCGCACTCAAACAGCGAGAGTTGCATTACAGAGACAGGGAGGAGAGCCCTCGCTGGCTTCCCACCTGCAAATATGGCTGAGTGTGTTTGTTGGAAACGGGGGAACGTTTGTTGACACACTAGGAGATCGTGGGAGTAAGCGAAGCCCCTGGTTATACAAATCGAAAGGATCAGGTTGTTCCCTTTCAAAAGCTTCACTCCACGCTGCATGCAGTATGCATATGGGCAGTGCAGTGCAGCATCTCTGTTATCAGGGAACAGGGTTACAATCAAGTAACCCTGAGAGTTTTTCATGATACTGTATGGGAGTGTTCTGGCTCTCTTCATTCTCTTGATTATATAATTATTGGGTTTTGCCCATAGTGGTTTGTTTCACTTGATTGTCCTGAGTTACAGTACGTCATTACAGTGAAAAAGTCCCTTAAGATTCTCCAGTTGATTCAGAACGCTGCAGCACGTGTACTGACAGGAACCAGGAAAAGAGATCATATTTCTCCAATATTATCTTCTCTGCACTGGCTCCCTGTGAAATCCAGAATAGAATTTAAAATCCTTCTCCTCACCTATAAAGCTCTTAATGGTCAGGCACCGTCGTATCTTACAGAGCTCATAGTGCCTTATTACCCCACTAGAACACTGCGCTCTCAGAATGCAGGGTTTCTTGTGGTTCCTAGAGTCTCCAAAAGTAGAATGGGAGCCAGAGCCTTTAGCTATCAAGCTCCTCTCCTGTGGAATCAGATCCCAGTTCGGGTTCGGGAGGCAGACACCATCTCCTCATTTAAGAGTAGGCTAAAGACTTTTCTCTTTGATAAAGCTTATAGTTAGGGCTGGCTCAGGAGAGTCCTGAACCATCCCTTAGTTATGCTGCTATAGGCCTAGACTGTCGGGGGACTTCCCATGATGCACCTCTCTCTCTTCACCTCTGTCCTCCTCTCCATCCGTATGCATTCTCATCCCATAAATGCATGTCACTAACTTGACTTCTTCCCTCTCCCGGAGGTTTGTGCTTTGTCGTCCGTCTCTTCTTTCTTACTGTCACTTTCAGCAGGTATTTCAGTGTCCGGAGATGTATCTGGATCTGTGACTATGGCGACCTGCTGGGGCAGTGTTGCTGTGTCTATGGTGCAGGGGACGAGTGGCTCGGGTCCCGCTCGTTGGGCTCCACCTGGAGCTGCTCGGCTGTCCTTCTGGACCCAACATCTTCCCTTATGTTTTACATCACTTTTCAACATAATTACACTACAATTTCACCATTGTCATCATAATTCTATGTGCTACGATTTTCTGCTATGAATCTCTTCTGTACTTACGACATCTATTGCATGTCTGTCCGTCCTGGGAGAGGGATCCCTCCTCTGTTGCTCTTCCTGAGGTTTCTATCATTTTTTTCCCCCTGTTAAAAGGGTTTTTTTGGGTAGTTTTTCCTTATTCGAATTTGAGGGTCTAAGGACAGAGGGTGTCGTATGTTACAGACTGTGAAGCCCTTTGAGGCAAATGTGATTTGTGATATTGGGCTATATAAATAGAATTGAATTGAAAATTGTATTGAATCATGCCTTGTGCTGTTGTTGCGACTGCGGAAAGGGTAATGGTCTCTTGCCTAAAATATTTCTTGTTTGTGCTGTTTTTCTTTTTTCACCATGGTGGTTTTCTTTACCATTAATAATGTATCAGCTGACCTCTTGGTTTGTGTACTTGCAGAACTAACAGGAAGTGGGCAAATACATGAAATTTGTGAAATTGACTCCTGCCACATTGGTGACCTTTTCATCAAGGTGAAAGCTTTCAAGATGGAGAAAAAAAAATGGACCTCTTCAGCTGATGATGTACTAATAAGAACCTCATCTTTGGCTCTGGTGACCAAAAGGCAGACTGGTGAGCTCCGGTTACTACAAGAAGCTCCATAGAACTACAGTATAACCTGACATGTACCTGAAGCATCAATCGCCGTACCTCTACATATGAGGTTCATCATCTACAAAGGCACCGTACCTATCTCAACCAAGTTTAAATGGAAACAAATGAAAGTTGACAAAAAGCAAAATCAAGAAGAAAATCAAAAACTGAAAGAAAAAAAAAAGCCCCCGGCAGAAGACGGCTGGAGATGTGACCCTTTGACCCCTGGATACTATCTGTCTGACCCAGAATAGCAGGAAGGGAGCTTTGACTTGGTTTTCGTTCAGTATTTCATCTGGTTGGCTACTTGAGTGACCTTAAACATCTCCTGTGTGCTGTAGTAGCTCCCACTGTTTTGTAATTCTCTTTATTGGTGTAGGCACAGGTAAATATGCCAATCACTGCTTGTGTCACCGCCCATACACCATATACATGACATTACATCAGGCCTATCTAGACGCAAAACACAGTTGATATTCTTCCTTTAGCTATTGGGGTCATCAGATGAAAGCGATACTCATGAGTAACACAGGTTGTGTAAACTGTGCTCGACAACATTTTGGTGTACACTCGGTCAAAGGAAAGGTTGGCTAACTTTATCTCAGCTTTGGAAAAAAAGTGGACTCTTTTTTCATACACCTCTAATACGATTTCTCTAGCAGGTTTACAAACCCACTGTCCAGTGAAAATCATGTATCTCCAAAATTGGAGCTTTGGAATTTTTCACTTCTGACTGAAGAAGAACTGAAGATTTGAGTTTTCCTTCGTGAGTTGACAAAATTCCCTTACTTTGTAAACTGAAGAAACAATTAAAGGAACACTGGACTGTATGAAACGTACAAGGTCACAGAGATGCAAACAGGGCTGTTTGTCTTATCTCATGACAAGTTGACATTTTGAACACGGTTTTCACAAGATAGTGAAAATGCTTTACGTGTAATGGTTCAATCCTATTGTAGACATGAAGGCCTGAATATGTGATTATGGAAGCTTTAAAACTGGACTCAGATCTTTGTGACCCACTTAAAGTCTGAAATATGTTGAGGTGGCTCAGATGTCTTTACTGGTTTTATAGATACAAAAAATAAATCACAAACAAACCACTGGACTACTTTGTCTGATGAGACATCTCAGACAAAATGCTGTCAATGAAAACATATTGACAAACGGGGTTAAGGAAAAACATCAATGGCAGTAGAATGTTGTCGTACACTGACTGATGCCCAATTATTAATAAATGTCCATTATCAGCAAACCCCGACATATCCAACACTGACACACACAGACTTACACACACACTCCTTCCCCACACTGCCCCCTACCGCTCAGGTACCCCCCCCCCACCCCACCCCCGCTCCAGTTGCTAGGCAACATGGTCTGCGGTCCATGCGGACACCCACCTGCCTTCAGGCTTCAGCGCTCTAAATTTGGTCTTAATTGCAAATTGAGTGGGAGCGCAGGCCGACGCTGGCTGAATGAGAAGCAGACAGCCGAGGCTCCGGCCGTGGCCACGGAAGCGACTCAGCCACCATGAAGTGACAGAGACAGTCAGAAGAGACACAAAAGGGTTTAGATGTGCGCAAAGGCACACATGCAAGCGGATGCTTCGATGGCAATGCAAAAACACAAGTCAAAGTTTGGGTTCTCAAAGGTCGGAAGATAAAATGTCACAAGAGGTGTTTTTGGGGTTTTATTCTGATGCAGTGGTACTAGCAAACAGGGTCAAAACAACAGCGACAGTGGTGAAATTGCCAAAATACAGTCGACTAAGACCCCAAGACAGCTTCCTACCACATTTTAGATATCAGCTTGGGGTCAAGAGCTCAGAAAACGTAATTATACACCTTATACAATTGTCATCCATGTTTAAATTTCTTCACCGGGTTTTGGAAACTTCAAAGGGCATACATAAAATGAAATATAATTCATGACGCTTAGACTTACAAAAGAAGGGCTAAATTTGGACTTACTATACAAGGATTTCACATAACAGAGACGATTTGCAACAATAGCAACTACAAACTATGCAATTGAGGAGCATTTAAAAATCTCTGTTGTCTCTGTTGTGTTGTTTCATGTTTCTGTTTTTAAAGATGATGCCACACAGTAAGCGTTGAAACACACCTGGTATGTCTGTTTCAACGCTAGAGAAACAAAGTTATTCATGTTGTTTCCCCCGTGTTCCTATTTAAGAAGTAACAGAGACCAGATGTGAGAATATACATATGAAATAATAAGATCAGAATAACAGACACTTAATTAAAGCAAATCAAATATCAGGTTACAATCGCTGCTATGTGCCATAGTTAGCTGAGTTGGCCGTGCAGCTAACTTAGTGGTCCTATTAGCTGACTGAGTCCGGAATGGGCAACAGAACCGGGATCAGCAGCCTCCCAGTGAGGCCAGACCAGGACAGAACACAGCCTCCGAGACCGACGGGGGCCAGTTTGAAACACAGGAAGTACAGTACAGAGGTGATTTACAGCTACTCCGACCAGGACTCTGACTCTGGGGGCAAAGAAGACACGACGCATTCAGGCGGGTATTAAGGGTTTATTTGGACCAAACTAGAGTTGTTGGAACAGTTTAACTAGGACGGTTATGGTGAGTTTTTATTTTGTTTCTGTCGAGTTTGAATTAATAAGTGTGTTTAAGCTGGTCTGAAATAGAGAAACGTGAATTCAGAAGGTGTACAGTTGTATTTTTCTGTTCGATAAGGAAAATAGGTGTAAGAATATTTCCATTCTTGCCATTTGTTGAGTTTATTTTGTTTATTTATTAGACAAAAAAACCTAAGAGAGCTTGTGTAAGGTATCGAGCTCACTGCTCGCACACATCTCCCAGCAGGACCTCCCTGAGCTATCGGACTATCGCCTCTGCAGGCACAAGTAGAAATACAAAACAGGATGGTAGATGTCTCTGCCACACAATACACTGTCATCATTGACCAGACGTCAGAACTGTTACTTCTTCACATTCTGTTGATAAGCTTAGTTCCATTTTAGTTTTAAAATAAAATCCTGGCCAAAATGTAAGATATGGCCCTTTAAAGGTCCTGTTACACTTGTCAAAACTCAAGCCCGTGTGGACATGGAGAGTGAAACTTTCATCTGAAGCCAGGACGTTCACCAGTCCACACTCACGCATGCTCAGACATTCCATATTCCAAAGTTGGTGGGGTCTGGCTGTTGTAGCTGTAGTTCAAGTGCAAGAAAGAGAAATGAACAAGTCCCAATAAAAATAACGGCTACCAATGTGTGTTGCATTAGTCTTGTTATTCAGTTAATAATAAAAGAAAAGGTGTTGCAAGTGCCATAATACTATGATTGTGACTCAACTTTCCCCTGTTGTCAAATATAAGTTAAGTGTCAAGAGCTAAGAGAAGCTATCTTGTTTTAAGACTGATCACGAACCATGTTTGTGTTACTTGAATAGGTTTTTGCAAGCTTTCACTTAAAATGCATTTATTTTGCTGAATTTAAATAACGAGAATCATCAAATTTGCACTTACCGTAAAAGGTCTAAAACTGGATTTAATATAGCCTACAAGGATTTCACCTTGCAATTTGGAAACCGCAAACTGCACAATAGTGCAACAGAGTTGCAAAGTGGGAGAAGCTCTCAAATGGCCGCTTTAATTATTTCACCTTTCTGAGAGTTTGGCGCAGTGAACGGCTCAAATTAATACAACACCAAATAGCTTTGGTTGCTGTTGCTATGGAGAATAAGCCGGTCAGAGGTGCAGATCAGAGCTGTATAGAATTCAAAACGGTGTTGGCGCAACTGAGATCAAAACAGTTTGCCTAAATTGCCCAATGTATCCACGTGGGATCCAGAATCTTAATAAAGCCACCTGATTTAAACTGCTGAATGTTTTACTGGGCTCTGGGAAAACATAATCATTAGTTCACCGTTAGCTGTGCAACATACTTTGAAGCTTTGTGATCGGATGTTGCTTACCATAAATCACCATTGGCATACTAGTTAAGTTATATTACACACTTGTGTACCTCTGACTTTTTTTAAATCATAAATCAAACAAAAGTTATTCTTAAATTTTGTAGTGGTTTGATTCAACCAGGAGAGTTTCCTGGGCATCCAGGCCTTGGAAGACACCCTGCTGCCAGTCACCTAACTTTGTGTATGCAGTAAAAGAAGAATACTAAATGACTTTTGAAGACCTGGATAAAATAACTAATCTCACTTCACAACTCTGTGCAAAGTTGTACAAAAGCAAAAAAACAAAGAAATCCAGGGCAATACTCCTGGTTGGCAATTTGGGCTAAAAGCTCATTTATGTGCTTGAATGTGATTTCTTTGCGTCTACCTTTCTTCAAATACAGCACTTACTCGAAACATTTCTCTAGTTTCAGGCGTGGCAGAGTGAAACACGGCAGCATGTCACCACACAAGCCGACCTTTGATCTGAAATGACATGTCATTTTCACATCCCTGTCTTTCAATCCACATGTCACAAATAAAGCTCTTAAAGTTCTCCTAGTAGACTGACATGAAGCTAGATGTGTTCATGATACAGCAAGGGTAACACAGTATCCAACTGATTTACAGCAGAAATTAAGCAATAGCATTAAAATGAATAACCAATTTTCATAATGACAGTTTTCCACATCATGAGCTGAACTCCTCTGAAATGTTTCTCTCAAAACTTTTCCGGCTTTTTGAAGTCTCCTCCAACTGAAATATTACAGATACATTGACAGGCCACAAACTCTTAACAGAGCACATATCGGAGAAGGGCCCTGCTCGCTCAATTCAATTACCACAGCCCTATACACAATCCACAAGGGACAACGGTGCACCGGATGCTCATCTCAACTCCTCTTTCCCCAAATCCCCATAGAAATCTCCTTCGGTCGGACAATGCACTTTTTCCCCTTTGAAAAAAAAAGAAAGAAAATCAATATCTGGTTTCAATACACGTGGAAGCCGATCGAAACCAGCCCTGGCTCTCTTTTTCTCTGCCAGGCTCTTCCTCCACTTTCCCCTCCATCTCTGGCAAATGGTAAATAGAAACAATGCTGTATGGTTATTGGGAGGTCATGGGGCAGCCAGAGGAGCGAATAAGGGTGCTGATGAGAGTGCTTGAGCCGGAATCACATGCCGTTAACCTCTCTGTGGAGCGGCATGGACAAAAGAACTGGACGGACACACACACACACACACAAACACACACACACACACACACACACACACACAGACAGACACACACAGGAAAACATTTAGCCTGCAGAAGATCACATGTTCAGGCCTCTGCACGATTTAGGCGTTTTGTGGTTGATAATGACTTCATTTGTCAGGACTAAAGACCCACGGCCACATGAGGGATGTGAGATAGAGGAAGCTCCAGAATCAGTCAGAATGATGGGACAATGTGTCCAAAGTGGAAAAGTGTTGAACATTTTTTATATGATGGAAAGTAGCAGTAGCTAAAACACAAGGATCCATTTGGAACTCAGTAACCTTTCCTATATATCTGCAACACACCATGGTCGTTTACATCCTGTTTTTGAGAGTTTCTTCATGAAATAGCCATCACAATAAAGCTTTTTAACAAAAACTAAATACTTTTGTGAAACATGACTTTAGGCAACAAAAATTGGGGCTCAATCTCTACATACTATAGTTGATAAGAACAACCCTTTCTCCTAAAAATGTTCTCTATGTACTCATTTATTTTGCCAAGTACGTTCAATTACAAACATAATTGCTGCCTGGATTATGTTCAATGGCTAGCACAGGACTTTAATAAATGCCAGAGGCCAGGGTTCACATCCTGAGTCCTGCGTTTGGTTAAGTTTAGGCAACAAAGGCACTATTGTAAGATTATCTCGTTGTTTCGGTTAAATGCTAATAAAACAAATACATCTTGTCTTGTGCTTTAACTCCCTTTTGACATGTCAATGGTTAATCAATACTACAAGCTGTCCCTGACCTTAATCAAGTAGCTAAACCAAGTGATTTATCCTAACCTAAACATAACCAACGAAAAGCTTCATCGTGATTTACTTTCTACGACGGATATTGTAGGGAAACAAATTCAATTCGTTCATACAGAACGTTTTGCAGGCATGTTCTGGACGAACATTTGGTGTCTTGGCAGATTTGGTCATTAAAATATATCTTCATTTGATTGATAAAAACGTTCCATGCATTTTCTGTTGCAAATGAGTAATACAATTTACATTTTTTCTAGGAGACATGACTTTTTTTTAAATTCACTTATTAATCCTATCCCTATCATTAGCAGCAATGCTTATACCCCTGCATACAACAACATAAAACAAGGCGCTGGCCACAAAGCTTGGAACTTCCCAGGACTCCCTAGCACTTGGTTCCCGAGGAAAAAAAACCTGGACTGTCCTTATTAAACACAGAACTTCTGACCAGTTTTGTCACACATTTGTAACAGGAAACAATTTCAACCTGCTAATTTGGTTGGAGGGAGAGTTTTAGATGATGGCACAACTAACCTTTGTTAGTAACCAGCGTCTGTTAGGCTCAAGCTTAAGTAGGCATCAGCAATCCTTAATCTAAGGTGATCAATCAAAGAAAACCAAAAGCTATAGTGGTTACTTAAAAGTAACACAGTTTGATGAGAATTGAGGGTTGAAACGTGTTTCAGATTGTTCAGACTACAGTACCCCAGAGTATTTTCTTTTCTTGTCATATATTATTTAATTTCTGATTACCCTAATAACCCAAAATATACATGTTTAGTTGTCGTTTCAGTTAATTGGTCATGAGCGAGAATGGATGTATTATAAAAGAAGCCCAGCAGGAGTGCATATGCCCAGATTTTTGTGCTGCACCGCTGTCTATACATTGCTTCTTACCTCTTCTTAAGGACATCTCCTGCATTATCTGACTGCAATTTCTGTCTTGATGTTCGCCAGAGTGAAAATTAATCTTGTTTGGTCGACCACAAACAAATATTATATCAAGCATGACCGATACACATCAGGACATCCTAGATGAAGTTGGGAGCACTGGAGGGCAATTAAACTGGGGAGGGCTGACCCTCTCCTTGCATCACAGCAGGGGGATGCCGGGGATCCTTAATGACCCTGCTGACCAGCGAAATCTGAAAATGTATGGTGACTGTTTGGCCTTATCTGCAGCGCATCACCACTAATACCAAAAAAATGTGTTATTTTATATTTAAATTATATATATTAGAATATAATCTTTAGAATAAACAGTACCAGTCAAAGGTTTGGACACACTTTCCCATTTAATTGAAAGTGTGTCTAAACTTTTGACAGGTACTGTACGTACCTTATAAGTGTGTCAGTAGCATTGTTGTCGCTCAAAGAAGGATGTAAAACCTGAGAGGTATGCAATGAGCAGACAACACTCTTTGTCAGGCTGTACTAAGTAGTCTTTTGAGAGCAGCAGGATGGGTGCCAGCCTGCCTGGGCATTATGTGGTCCCCTCTTATCCTGCCTGTCGTGGCTGTGGAGGGAGGGGGAGGGGGGTGCAAGGCACAGTGGGGGCCCTAGGAAGATCTATGGGACCCTGTGGTGCTGTTGTCTCATGAAAAAGGAATTACAAACAAATTGCTGAGGGCCAGCACATAATTTCAAGTCTCGTGGCAAGTTTATGACTTGCTAATGTTCCTAATTACATGGCCGTGAAATACTTAATTAATTGAGGGGTGCATGGGGGACACAGTGAGGTCGGGGGGGGGAGTTAAGAATAAGAAGGGTGCAGAGCAAGAAGGAAAGAAAAAAAAAATAGGCCCCAAAGTAAGAGAAAGAAAATAAGAGAGTGATGAGAAAGAAAGTGGTTGCCTGTGTTTGTTATCATGGTTCCAGTGCATTGGTTTTTACTGCCTGAGGAGAATTTAGTGGCTCTCACTATTGCGTGCAAAAGAAAATGTGAGTCTCCGGGAAACGCGACCATTACGATCAACCCCTTGCTGATACCTAATATGCCCCGCGTTCCCCCCATGACTTTGCCAAAGTGTCTGTAATCATATTATTGTAAATGTTGGCGCAGTTAATTGCATGGAGAGGAAAATGGGCTATGCTTGGCGGGTTATGGGGAATTTTTTGAAAGTTTGTTTGCCCTCTGGAGTATTGGAGGCACTAATAATGGTGGATTGGAGGCGAGAGTGCGAGAGAGAGTGGAAGATGGAGGGAGGAAGCAAGCAGGAGGAGGGCAACACTTAACCGGGAGTGTTTCTTCCTTCACCGCTGAGCCTGATATGATTTCAACAAATAAAGTAAAAAGAATATAGTGCTCCTGATGTAAATGACTACTCTTGAGTGTTTTGAATTCAGCAGCAATTTGCAAGCAATTGATGGATGGTGATGCGCATGAAATGGACAAAGTTCTATGTAAACTTAAAGCATTACAACATTTTCTCAATGTTTGAAATGGAAAATGAACTGATATAATACAGTAATTAGTTCCTGATTTGAGAAAACGATGCAAATTGCACCTGACAACATGCATAAACATCAAAATATCGGTTGATTATATCCATTCAAACATTTTTAAAATGTTATTTGTTTATTACATTGATTTAGTGGCTAATTTCATTGGGGCAGTAAACAAGATCCAATCCCATCAGTGAAATAAAAAGAAATGTGTTGCACACAATCTTTAACAAAGGAGTCCACAGTGTGTTCCTCAGTTGTCAGGGTATTACACTGCTGCGCCTCTCCACGAAAGCTTATGCAAGGGTGTTGGAAAGGAGGTTGCGACTGACTGACCCTCGTGGTCAGGAAGAGCGATGTGGATTCCATGTTGTTGTGGTACAGTGAACCAAGCCTTTACTTTTGCAGGGATTCTTTTGTTTTGTAGACTTGGAGAAGGTTTAGGCACAATTACTGTCCAAGTCCGCACAGTCGCAAGGGTCCTCACGATGCGTGACGATGCCGCCCAAATGTACCACTGCAAGTCTCTGGAATTACATTTTTATCTGGCGATTCTGCACCTCATGTTTTAAGACCTATGGCGACGACCAGTGCCGATGCAGAAAGTAGTATCAAGGCAGAACATAAGGGTGAGGAGGTCAGGGTGGTGGGTGATTGTATAGAGAATCCAATGCAGGAGAGCAGAATTTGTGTCCCATCACAGGTCTTCAACAGGTCTTTGCCTTTTCTCAACCGCAACCACAATCTTTCCCACTCAATTAAATGTTTTTGTTGCCTAGCCCTAACCATACTATTGCTTATTTGCCATAAATATGATCTTTGCCTAACCTTAGCAGTAGTCACTGACAGTTATCCGGGATTTTGCAGAATCATCCACTGTTGATGCTTTGATCTGGCAAAAGGGTTGACATGCCAACACGTCCACCTATGCAAATACCCACGGTAGTACAAACAAAACTGCTTGCACGTCTGTAGGAATCTTGAAGCGTATCAGACCCTTTATGATACGACAGTCTTTACATTTGAACAATTCTGATTATGCCTGATAAATTCTTCTCATCAACTCATGTCATTATTTGAGTAAGAAAACAAACCAAAACACGTTGACAAAATGTTGTTAGTCGACATTACTTCACTTGTCAGTTATTCCAGAAATTATACAAATACATTTTCCTTCACAGTTCGTACATAGGTACATATTAGTCTATTATATGTCCGAAAGCAGCCCTAGGACGTCAAACACCGGCGTCTTTTCACGTCCGTCGAGACACAATTTACCCATTAGTGTTTGTATGGGACGCACAGGGCTGCCAGAAAGCCTTAAGAAAGTCAGGTGATGTAGTATAATGAGCAAGAAAGTCCGCCTGTGGAGGGTGGTGGGGTGAGCGGGTGGATGTATGGGTCAGACAAACACAGGACTTTCACCCAGAAAGTCAGTGTCCCGTGTGAGAAACCAAAAGTTAACGTTGGATTATTTAAAGTTTTAAGTTAACCAGTAGGCCTACCTCCTAGCCACGTAGATTCTCCTACAGACGCTGCAGGCTACCACGTGTGTCTGTATGCCACGCCGTGGGTTGCGACTAAACGGCGGTATTTGACGCTCTGGCAATGGGAAAGGGTTGCAAAAAGATGGCATTTTTGATGCACATTAGATCAAGGAGCCATTGAATAGTGAATAGTGCACAAGCGTGCACACTTCCACACATACACCTACACTAGTACAAGTTGTCTCTCCCTCTCAGTCATGTAAAGGCGGGCAGGCCAGGCAGTACTGAGGCAGGCCCAACCACTCTGGGCTCACCCAGGGAACATTAGTCATTTTCCAGCTCATTGCTGAGGCTCATTTAGCAAAGCGTCCTCCCAACCATCATCAATATCACTCCTAAAGAGGCCTATGAGCTGGGAAGGACCCGGGCTACCAACAGTTTATTGGCTAAAATGTGGGGCTGCATATAACTGGGCCTTAAAGGTGTTTAAAATGAAGTTAAGAAGGGCAAGAACAGCATTATCAACTATTTTGTTCCTACATGCAAACTGCAGAGGATCCAGTGAATCCTCCACAGCCCCAACTAACCCCCTCTTATTTCTTGCAGATGTTCACTGGAGAGGGTGAGAAAAGAGAGAGACGAGATATGCAGTGTATATGAGAAGGAATAGG
This sequence comes from Coreoperca whiteheadi, assembly GCA_011952105.1. Lineage (NCBI taxonomy): Eukaryota > Metazoa > Chordata > Actinopteri > Centrarchiformes > Sinipercidae > Coreoperca > Coreoperca whiteheadi. The sequence continues at coordinate 28,769,860 of CM022478.1, forward strand.
GAAGAAGAGTGATCAGACCGCAGCCAAAGCTGAAAGTGAAAACAAAGAAACGCTGGGAAAAAATGCTGCATTGTGAATAAAGCTTTGAAAATGATGACAAACTCACGTTTGTTTCCAATTGGCAAAGAGTAAATGACCATTGGTTTGTGGCAGCAGTGTACAGTTTGGGAAGGTCAAAGGTCACGACAAAGACGCTCACATGATGAATGTATGTTTAGGTAGCATGGAATGTATCATCGTTAGTTAAATTTGGACTATCGCCGAGGATGATGTAGAGTAAAAGGAGGGGGAAGACCACAGTTTGGATGACAGGAGGGCAAAAGGCATCATCCTGCTGTGATATAATGCTGACTACAGTCGTGTGGGATTGGCAGCTCCGTTTGACTGGTCCTCCGAGGTGTGTTTTTAGTTCATTTGTCCCGAAACCACCTGATCCGACCGCCACAGTTTTTACCATGTCAGCATTTCCCCTGTACGGAATAAGCTGTGATGTGGGTTTATCAAGGTTAATAAGGGTACTGTAACAATGCAGCTACAGTTTGTTGATCCTTTTTCCAGTATTCAGTGTGTCTTTATTCAGCTTTCACGCAAAAAACATTCGAGCAGTTGAGCTTTTCTCCGGAACTGTACCACTATCAAGGCTGAAAAGCATCGGAAGCAGCATTTCAAACCACACTAAAATTCTGCACGTAACCCAGGAAAACAACATTGCCGCGACCAAGGCCTTCCAGTTTCCTGGCAGTCCGTTCCTGGACATGCACCTGCTTTTGATGACTTGTGATACAACTTGGAATTCACTATTAATAATTCCTTAAACTAGTGTAATAGTCTGCACCCGCTTATTTGGAAGGGTATACTCCCACAGTACATGGAAACATGCTATGACTATTTATCCTAAAGCACAATCATTGTTATAACACGGGGAGTTTTCAGTGCTGGAGAAAGCAATGGTCAGTAGTGAAATGAAGAAGGCTCCACTATGTATTGCCAGGGCTCTCAAGTGTCACTCATTTCGGTCTTTTGTCACGCACTCCCGCCACACATTGTGTTTCTCACGCAGAAAAACAATTTATCATAGGTTTAATATGCCGCAGCGCCCAAAATGTGTCTGGCCGCGCCGCTCTCTCTATCTAACCGGGCAGGAATCAAGCACGTCTCCCGCCTGCTGCTTATCAGCCAATCAAAAAAAAAGAAAGAGGCTACACGGTAGCCAATCAGAAAATAGCACCATTGTATCTGGGTACGATTTAACGCAACAACCAATACAATAAAAAAACTAACCCTGGACTTGTTCCCCGCCATCCTCGTTCGCCCGCAGAGGGAGCCACTGGAGCATCACTCTGAGCACAGAGCAAGTCATGATCTCCTGTTTTAATGTAACCACAAGTTCACAACTTGTTTGACACAAACAACGACAAGTTGACTGCTGCTGGAGAATGTTTTCCAGACAATCAGCATCACTTTTTCACGAGTGTCTGTAACTTAGCCGACAGTTTTACAGCCTGATCCCTGACAACACTTGCTCAGAACAAGCAGTCTAGGCCTAGTTATAGTTTCGTTATCACATGATCACACTAAACATCTCTCTCTCCAAATAGGCTTAATAATTTTATTAGCACTAAATAAATTAAAGTGTATTGCACTCCCTCACTCACTCACTCACTCACACAAACACACACACGCACACAAAAATGAATACATGGAAATTGAATAAATACTTTGTATTTGGTGAAACTGTGTTCAGTGATCCTGACCAAACATAACAACACCCGCAATGTTGTGTTTGGGTGGGGGGTTGGAGATGTCACTCTTGCCTGTCAGTAAAACTTGAGTGCCCTGTACTGCAGTATGTGTAAGGTGTGTTACATGTTATTAGCTCATGTAATTCTGTGTAATTATGTAAGCACGTACAAGGATTTAAGGAAAAGGCTGTTCCAACGTGAAACCTGAACTCAAACCTGTGAATCAGCCTGATGACAGGAGGCCTATTTGAGGTGAATTTGACCTGACGCTTGGTACCTCGACTACTGCTGCTGCTACTACCACAACAACCACTACTAAATCTACTGCTACCACAACAGCAACTATTACAACTACCACCTCAGCAATTAAACTAATCCTACCACTGCTACAACTACTACTACCTCTACTACTGTATTTGCAAAAACAACTGCTACTGCTTCCGCTAGAAGTACCGCTACAGCTAAATATTTTGCTGCTACTACCACAACAACAGCTACTATGACAGCTACTGTATTACTACTTCAGCAATAAAACCAATAGGCTACTACTTCTGCTGCAACTGCTACTACAACAGCAAGTACTTGCAACTTTAATGAAACTTATACTACTATGTCTACTAAACCAAAACGGATACTGCCTCTACTAAAGCAAAAACTATTGTTACTTCTTCTGCTACAATTACTACAACTATGACAACAGATAAATGCATTGCTCTGCTACCACCAATACTGCTATTATAGCTACTGCTTCAACTGTTGCTACAGCTACTACTATTGTTACTGCTGCTGATGCTATAGCGACAGGTGTGACTGCTGCTGATATTACCGCTTCTGATACTGTAACTACTTACTGCTACCGCTATTAAAACTACGTATGGTATGGCTTTTACTTCAGCAACAACTATTAATACTACTACCACTACCACTAGTACTTTTAATGGAATTATTATTGTTACTACAATAAATATGATGCTAAAACACTGTGATCCAACTGGGTGCATGTCAGAGAAAAAATGTATTCTAATTTTATGATACATGTAATTTATTATAATACTTTATTATAATTACGTCTTTACCAACATAATCCATGACACGTGCTCGTCAACTAAATAAGTTGACATAAATAAGTCGCGTTTCACTTATGAATTTGCTGATGTTTTTGGTTGTTTGCTTTATGATGATGACACCGACTGAAGGTTAAAGTCCCGGGATGTTTCATTGACTACGTCAATGCGGCCTGGTGAGAGCACTACAAGCATCTGGTCTATAAGTTTCCATAATGTGGTTTGCGCGGCAGATATTGCACTGTGCGATTGGTGTACCGTGTAGTAACATAAATGTGGAGATTGTTGTGTTTCTGATGGCTGCAGAAAGCCTCTAGCTGAAAAGGCATGGAAATGAAGTGGAAAATGCATATGATTAGGCAAATACAATCTCCTTAGAACCTGTGTGTGCATATGTGTGTGTGCGTGCGTGAGAAACAGATAGAGGGAACGACACACTCTAAACACATGATTACATCTGCATTTCCACATCCAAGATTTGTTTTCATTAAATTGCCATTCCGGCGTATTTGCTTTCGCATTCCTACATTTCACAGTATTTGCATAGAATTATGTGGTAAATGATGCACAAACATTTACTAGACTTAACTTATATAGAGATGCAGCATGTTCACTACTTACTACTACTTTAGGCTGTTAACATCTGATTACACTCGCTTACAGAAACCGATTCCAAGGATGGAATCATTTCATTTGTGAACTATCTGTAAGACACAGTAACCTATATGTTTTACGCTCTCTTAAATGGACGTTGAAATAGTAGTGCTGTGTCCTAATACGTCTCTCACATACATTTATTCTCCAAGCTTGCCCTCTTGGGCAGCAGTGAGCATGTTCTAAAGCATTATTCATGTTCCTATTTAGTTGCCTTACTGAAAAACACGTTAAAATCCCTGTTATTCTGATCAAAAAAAAAACAATCTACTTGGACTGAAAAACATGATTGGACTCGTCCAACTAATAAACAGAATTTCTCATCCCAAAGGCAATTTTGCACACATGCAATTTTCTGTGCTTGACGGCGACCTGCACACATGTGTTTGTCTATTATGGTGGTGAATGGGTGGGCGGGTGGGTGGGTGGGGGGGGCTCTGGTATTTTTTTGATCATATAAACAACAACAGGGACACGGGGCATCCATCATGACCTGACCACCTCTCCCGCTTGTATGTACTTGAACAGGCCCTACAAGTGGTAGCAATTTTCCGTTCTCATTTGTTGACCACTTGACCATGTGCTTTCCCTGGCTCCGACAGGATGAGCTCTCATTCGTGGTCGACTTCTGGTCTGTACACACCTGCAAGCTCTGCTCCGATGCACCGGCTGCTGACAACAGAGTGCAGGCTATCGCACACTGCCTCAAAAATGAGCATATACAGCAGCACAGAGATCCGCAGAGAGGAGCAGAAAAGCAATGAACTAAAGCGGCATACATCCTTGGTGCTTGTTCAGACTTTTGTACTTACTTAGTCAAAATTGTAATTCATTTTTCTGTTGCATCCATTTATCACAACACATTTAGATTGCTGTAGTTTAATAATATATTATAATAAGTAGTAAGATACAGTAGCTATACATCAGCTGAGCATATTGATAAAGGTCACTCAGAATTTAAAGCAGACTTTGGTATGGAGCCCCCTAAGGGTCACGTGGGATTTTTTTTAGCACAGAAAAGAGAGATGATGTGACAATTTACATGATACATTTATTGCTCATTACTCCGTTGAAAAGGCCGAGCTGCTACAGTGTACAGCCACTGGCTGTGAGCACAGCTGCAGCTGCTCTGCCTGGCTGCACTGGGTGAAGCTGTGGCTGCGGATGTGGTCATTGCTCGGACTACGGCTGCATTTGCGGTTGAATCTATGATGCCGTGATTGTGTCTACAGGAGCTGTACTGTATCTTTAATGCTCCCGTTAACAAAACAAATGCAAAACACATGGCGTGGTCAAGCAAAATATTGCGAGGGAATGCGACACGTTTTGCGTAATTTCAGTAAAATAATTCCCACCATGAGCTTTTTATAGTCTTTATTTCTCTATGCTTCTATTACTCCAGGGCTTGTTGTTAGGGAAGCAGCGGGTTGCTTCTGTGTGGGTAGTGTTGTCCGTGCAGAAGTTAATATAGTCCGTAATGCAATCGGATAGGCCGTTGATTTCCTCACCGTGTGCAGTGCAGAGTATGTCCCAATCTGTGAGGTCAAAGCAGTCCTGTAGGACTACCGTGGCTTCCTCTGGCCATGTGCTGACAGCCCTGGTGATGACTGGGACGCGTAGGTCAGCAGGCATGTAGGTGGCCACTAGGTGTACTAGGTTGCGATCCGATCTTCCTAGTGGGGGCAGAGCATTCAAGATGAATGCCTTACTGACATTTGCATACAGCAAGTCCATAGTTTTATTGTCCCGTGTTGTGCACTTCACGTACTGGGGGAGGTTGGTCTTTGTGGAGGAAAGGGGGGCATGGATGAAATCGCCTGAGATGATGATAAGGGCATTTAGGTGCTGCGTCTGAAGTCCTGCGCCCCGGAAAATAAACAAACCACAGCAGTAGCATGTGGAATTCCATGGCCGTATTCCCACTGCTATCAGTTCAATATCAGGACTGCACATCGTATATTTCACGGTAACACCGTCTGGAGTAACACCGTCTCGATTTGATAAAAACAGCAAGACCTTCTCCTTTGCTCTCGCCGTTTAGTTTCCCCCCTGTCCGCTCGGGCCAGCTGGAACCTCTCGAGTGTGACATGCGAGTCTGGAATAGCGTCCTGTAACCATGTCTCTGTAAAACATACGACGCTGCATGCACGATATTCACGTTGTGCCGTAGTGGGGCCACAACGTTCATTCCTCCTATTCGCCAATGATCCTACATTCCCCATGACAATAGACGGCAGGAAGGGTTTGAATCTCCTCGCCCTCACCCCTCTCCTGCTTCTCCGCTGGGACGCCTGCTGGTTTCGGGTTGGCGACTTTACCAAGCACGATCAGCTGATTGCGCGGCAAGGCCTCACGAAGAAAGCAAAAGTAGTCCACGAAATATAAATCCAATAACACGGGGAAAGGACAAGAAAAAGTAAATGAAAAAATAGGTAATATTTTTAAATAGGTAAAAATAGATAAAGCAATGGAGAGAGGACCTGCTGCGAAGGCTGTCTGTAACGCCATGGTAACGAGTGTGCCAGAAATTGAAAGTATGAAAAACATGAAATGGTGAATTAGAAAGTTGGCTTTAATGAATATTTTAACTAATTAGGATTTTTTAAGTCAATATGACATAGGAGGTCAGATTTTGACTTTGTATGTCAACATGATACGATGGTAAGTCAAATGTCAGACTGTCTCGTAATTATAATTTACAAACTACATCATTTGGACTCAGAAAGTTTAAGTTTTCTCATTATTTTTGACTTATTGTGAGTGTTTCTATTTTATCGTTTTTAACTTTTCATCTCTTTTCCTGGCAGAAATGGGTTTCCACATAAAAATAACAGACAGACATCCCCAATACAGTGGTCAAGAAACACTAAGAGCTAGATTGGCTTGCCTTCAGATCATAAAAAAAACCCAAAAAACTTTAAATACATGCAACACAGGGTCCTAAGGTTTTCTGTCCAAAAGAGGCACGTCCCGGTCACGAGATATGTAAGTTCCTGGATCATTAACAGTAGTCTCAGTCTTTTTTGTGTTGATAAAATTGCATAAATATGGAGGTGAGATGCCAAGAACAGCTTTGTACATTAGTGTGTGCCAGTGAGTGAGTTGGTGGATTCCTCCTAGGCCCTCAGCGTACGACAGCATCCTGCTCACTCCTCTTTCCCTACATGTTGGCCCTGCTCCCTGGAACCACTTGCTGCTCTCCCTCTGGCCTCCTCCTCCTCTCTGTCTTCCTCTTGTTTTCCTTCCATTCACCCAGTGTTTCCCCCTCTCCAGCGGCCAAGACAATGGGACCCCGGCTGCAGCCAGCCGCGGGGCCCCTCAAGCCGACTGAGTCTTTTCATAGCGAAGCCCAAGGGCTCCAGGGTAAATCCTACAACTTGGCATGCTAGCGTGCCAACTAAAGGACTGCCAATGTCCGCCAGCATTGCTGTACTCTTCATTTGCAGCCTCCTCTCTTTGTTCTACAGTGTCTCTCTCTATGACTGTATGTTTCTATCTCCCGCTTTTGTCTCTCAGATTTCTTGGCTTTTCCATCTTCTTTAGTTTCTCTTTGTCTCTGTCTTGGCACGTGGTGGTGTGCTGAACGTCTCATCTTTACCAGGTATCCCACGTGCAGTTTCAAAAAGGCCTTATCCTCACAATATTCCACTCTTAACAGTTGCTCCAACTAATACTACCACATGTGGATCTGTGTGGACCCTTAGAAATACTTAATACATATTTTTCCCTCATCACGGTAGTGATGCCTGGGGCCTCTTGTTGAAGCCGCTTTCAGACGTTGGAATTAACCCCAACAGATCCGATGGATGTGTCAGAGCATGGTGATGAGTGTCAGCTTCTACCAAGCTGAGATATGGACCTGCTGCTTTGTTCCAAACGCAAACAAGTTTTAAAGACTGAAAAGAAAATGCAACCCAGGACTGTCAATACTTTGAAGCAAGCTCGGCATATAAAAACCTGACGGGACTGCTATGCCTAGGCTTGCAGCGCCACAGGCCCCTGATCATCCAGTGGCTTACGTGAAGCTCTTTTAACAAATCCTTTGCGGAAATTTTATTTGCCATAGCACTGTGTCAATAGCGGCCAGTAATACGATATTTTGACCTTTTCGATTGAAGGAATAGCTCAACATATTTGGGAAATGTGTTGATTGCGTTGTCTGTGTGTTACACAGTACCTCGCTGGAGTCAGGACGCTGGTACAGCGATCCCGGAGCTGTCCAAAGTTCAAAAACAGACCTACTAACACCCACACTCACTGATTAACATAATGTATCTCTGTTGTCCAATCTGTACATAAAAAGAAAAAGACTGTTGGTGGTTTTAGGGAGAGTTTCTTGCTGTAAGAATTACTTGACAGTTTAGCCATTCACTCGGCACTTCTGTGTAGCATCTCCAGCTATATCACAGGTTGCCAGTTACAGTCCGTACAGCCCAGTATCCCAAGGAATTATGTCTATAGATATTGGACATATTAGTGGTGGATGGGTCTGTAGCAAGTGTGACGTCCATGCAGGAGACTGAACTTTGTGTCCTGTTACCTGAGAGACAGACCTGCAATTAACGCTGGCCTTTTTTATAAACCCTAACCTTGTCAATAAAGTAATCTGGGGGTTCAAAACATCGTTCCAAATCAACAGGTGTGGTGTGGCGTTAGTGTTCGCTTGGTGTGCACAGGTTTGGATTTTTTCACCGGCATGATGGTATGCCAATCCAACCTGGCATCATCACTGTCAGGATACAACAAACGTTATAAGGCTACATACCTCCTCAAATTCAAACAGCTTTTGAGCTGAAAGGGCGCTCGGCAGTCGCAACTGTCACAAACAGCAGTGAACAGGTGGAAGTGCCCAAGTAAATGCCGTAGTCCCTGCTGGAGGATCCACCATGAGCAATTTAGCAAGAACCAGCATGCACCTGTTGGTTGCCCAACATCATGGATTTGTTTGATTTGTGTCACTTGCATTCAATCGGTGATTAATGAAGGTAGACACTATTGTTTTGTTTTTTTTTAACCTATGCCAAGATAGAATAATGCTAATCTCAAAAGGGACAGTTCACCCCCAAATCACTATTACATATTTCCCCTCTTACCTGTGGTGCTGTTGACCCATCTAGATTGTGTTTGTGTGGGCTGTCGAGTTTTGGAGATATCGGATTTGTTGTGAGCAGTTTCGTGCCCCACATCAACAAGGTCTGTGGATTATCTCGAGTAACAGGGTTACTGATTTTTGGAAAGAGACATTGCTGTTGAGTTTTTCAAATGTGCCACATTCCAAAAATGTAGACGTCTCAGCGTCCGATATCTCCAAAACTCGGCGACTCACACCAAAACAAACTAGATGGATAAACGGCACTTCAGGTAAGAGGAGAAATGTGTATTTTTGTCCCCTTTAACCATAACCCTTAATGACGTTACCCTTAACTGTACTGCATTGTTGTGCATTTTTTGCACCGTTTCCAAACGTTTAGGCCTGGCGCGGGTGCGACCGCACCCCCTGCCGGCCAGTGAACGTACGCATTCAACATGTATCTTTTCCAGTGTCAGCGGAGTGCGCTCCTGTGCCCTCTGGACACGGAGCTCTCTGGAGCTCAGCCCTCCTGCTGCAGCTTCTTCTCTGCTGCAGCTGCTGATTTGACACCTTTCTTTTGTTCCACTCTCACGTGGTTTACCGTGGCTGTTCCGTGTGACTTGTTGATGCGACTTGAAATGTACAAAGTCAAGCACACTCTCACAGAGAGGCAGTATACTGTGTAACTGTGTAGTAACACACACACACACACACACACACACACACACACACACGCCGCTGCCCTTTGCGTTATCAGTGAGTCAGAGGGACAGCGAAGGAGAGGGGGGGGGCACGCGCAGAAACTACTGGACAGCTATATAAAAGGCAGCTGGCATGAAGAGTGATGGGCCGGGCCGCTGTATCCGCTACTCGGCCTTCATTTGCTCCATCTGACCCCCAATGCCTGCACCCGCACCCACCCTGCTGATCACCCCCCTCCCTCCCCTTTCATTTACGCCTTTATGGAACCATTTGCATATGGCATTGGCTGTGCAGTTTTTTATTGAGGTCATTTTTATCACCGCTGTGTGGCAGCCGTAACAACAATAAATCCAGTTTACTCCTGGACAAGGATGACCTTTTTTTTTTTCTTCCCCTCACTAATCAAGCCATTACAGGTCCACACTGAGGGAACAGCCCTTTCTCTTCGTCTGTTTATTTGTGGTTATCAGCTGGATGAATGAGTGATTACTGGCTGCGTGCAGACAGCTCTGGAACTGGGAAAGAATACCAATACAACCCTGGTTTCAGTCCACCGGTAGAGTGTAGGAAAGTCGCACACACATGCCTGTACACATGCTGTCAAAGCAACCCTTAGTTACTTTTAGCTACTCAAAAATTCCATAATTTGTGCATGTTCTAGGACAGTTTTTATGAAAAAATAAAGTTTTTGCCAGCATGTTCAAAGGTTTTTCTACACAAATATCTCTTAATAGGTTTTTTTGAGAGCTTACAGCTACATCTTCTGGTCTTGTTAAGCAGAAACAAAACAGTGAGATGTGGTTGAAAGCTCCAGCGGGAGCTAATGAGTTAGCTTTTTACAAGAACAAAGAACAATACCATTTTTTGACATAGTGCACAAATCTATCAAGATAGATAGCAGATCACAAGATCTGGATGAGATGTGGAGCCAGCCATAGTTTTTGTTCATTCCAGCATAATATACAACCCAAGATTGTAAAAGCCGAACAATTGCATGGGTCAGGCAACCATGCTGAACAATATTTTTATCAGCAGAGACTTAATTTAAAGAATAATACAATGTATTGACATAGTACAGAAATAGGAAAGTTGTCTTTGGTGATTAGACCCCATCCAAACATTATATTTTGAAGGGAGTAGTGATGCCATGAGCTGTACAAGCATGAGCCGGGAAGTGTGCCAGGCTTTGAAAACAATTTGACAATGTGGCCAAACTGTGGAATTACAACTCCGTCCTGTGATGCACACAGACCCAAAAAGACTTTTCTCCATAGACTTACATTGTGAAAGAAGTGGCTGAAAATCGGTTGGATACATTTTTTGGAGCATCACGACCCCCTCTTTATGACTCGTTTTACTTTACGTCAGAATTTGATCCATTTGGTCCGATAACACTTGGAAAGTCTAGAAGAGCCGCACAATTTAATAATTACATCTCCATTCAAGTTAGCGAAAGGTTAAACCGGAAGTTAGCCGGCTCTGCCGACAGAGTCGCTAGTGCCACGCCATGCAGAAGATCTGGAATTTTACACCGGAAAGTCGTACTTCTATGGCTTCATGTGCCACAGAGCAGCTTTCATAGAGATGAAAATGAAAAAGTCCTTCCTGACTGAACATATGCTAAGCTTCATATTAGGGCTGAAACAATGAGTTGACTAATCGAATAGTCCGTTAATGGCCAACAATTTTCATAATCAAATAATCGTTTAAGTTATTTATCAAGCATAAGTGCCAACATTCTTTGGTTCCAGTTTCTCCACTGTGAGGAGTTTCTGCATTGCCTTGTTCCATATAAAGCTGCAAACGTCTGTGTTTTGGGCTGCTGTCTAAATGACCATTAGACTATTGCATTACATAAATACAATATTTTGGTGAATTTATACAATGGAAAGTGTTCAGGCATTAGCTGCTAGCAGTTTGTATTTGTACTGTAACCATGAATGTAGATACAACTGTCACAAGATTGCTTTTAAAACTGAGAACCAAAGCTTACATTTGATGATTCTGAAGCTAGACCTACCTGCCCACACCTCCCAGGTTTCTCCCGTATTTCAAGGTCATCTCCCGGCGCCCTCCCGCTTTGTTGTTTCTCCCGAGAAACTCCCGTTATTTGTGTGGCCCCCAAAACTTTATTATGAGTACACGGCTCCATTTTTTTCGATGTTTGTCTGACGTCACCCAAGTTGCCAGATCGTCCATGAAACACACCTTCACACATTCCACACACTACGTACAATTTCAGCCCATCTTTTACCGCAACCTGGTCAACCCACCTGATCCAAGTGGCGTTGCCGCAGCTGCTCTCCGAGCAGGCAGACGGGTCAGCTAAGTTAACGTTAGCCGTTGTCAAAATAAAATGTCAGGGCACGACACACGCCCAGATTTTGAAACCTAACTGTCGGCAGGTATGCCTTGAGTTATAAATAGTAACTGCTTAACATGATTTCGAAACAGAGTTATAGAAATGTTTCCTCAATGGACGTTGAAGAGACTCTGGGCAATACTGTCACATTTTGTACAGATGTTTTAAAAATGTAAACTATGTAGGACAGAGCAATCGGTTAGTCATTTTAAGGTTAATGAAAACACATTTTCACTATCAAACAATTTGCCAAACATTCAGCGTTTCTCTGGGTAGACCGAGCCCATGGATACTCCAACAAGATTTAATATTTATAGTATCAACAATTTAGGTATTGATGTGCCCTTCGCTATCAACCCTGTCCACCAGTAGAAAGAGTAAGTCCCGCTGATTGCAGCACTAGGTGTTCTGGTTCTAAGGCATAAATATTCAGCACTAAATCACTCTGACCATTATACACTCTATATTGTCTCTCTTCTTATCTCAACCTACACTATCATCTTTGCCAGTCTGGATTCCCCACACCTGACTTTTTCCACTTTGAGCGTCTCCATACTTTCAGTGTTCGCAACATCTGCTCTGCAGTGTGCACCTGCAGCCCTCTGTGCCTCCCTGAGCGTCTCCATACTTTCAGTGTTCGCAACATCTGCTCT
>CM022478.1:28789533-28811348 GCA_011952105.1 Coreoperca whiteheadi
GGGGGGGGGTGTCATGGTGGCAATTGGAGCTCTTCTCTTTGTGACCCAGGGCCCCTGTTGAAAATGGCGGTGTGTTGCACTGGAGGCAGGAATGTGACAGACTCTCGGGGGAAATACAGCTGCATGTATGAGGCACACCCTCTTTGCGAGAGTCTGTCAGAGTCTCCGTGAGGATTTTGACCAGCTCCAATCACCTACGGCCGGAATAATGCCTCGGCTCACTCGCAGATATGCCGGGATGGCCCCACAGCCACTGTAAATTCTTCTGAATGCAGGGATAGCACTCAAAGACACGTGAGAAATGATTTGTGCTGAGGCAATTATTTGTGGGTCTTTGAGTTCTCAAAATCAGGACCAGAAAAGTCAGAAGTTAAATACATGTACAGCTCCCTATTTCTGTTTCATACAATGTTATGAAAATGGGTCTAAAAAACAACCCCTATCAATCAACTAAAGCTGAACATAAAATGCTCATAAAATAAAACCATGGATTAAAACAAAACAACAACTTAAAAATGTTCTCCACAAGGATCAGAAGTCAAAAAGGCTAGGAAACAGTGATCTAGACATATTTTAAAAGTGGAATAATCAATGTTTTAAATGAACAATGGGTCTAAGAAAAAATGTGTTTTAAGGAGTGTAGAGATGGAATTCTGCGTTTTAGCCTCTATCAGCTCATTGTCTTGGTTGTCTTTGTGTTTCTTTTCCCTCTCCCAGCCCTCATCTTTCCAGTTACGAGGAAGCTCTGATAAACCCACGGTGTGCCACCTGCCCAGTTCCAAAGAGCAGACAGACACAGTCAGAGACCAGCTGGTGAGCATAGTGTGGGATTCAGCAGCTAAAGGGCCATAGTTTGCCCCCAGGAGTTGGTAGAGACCAAAAACTGAGCAAAAAGACAGTGAATATGGGACCTGTATTCATCAGGGGGTCACAAACTCGGCTCCAAATGAATGATAATGTTGCTCTGTAACTGCTGGATGTGAAAATAGACAACTGTTTGCTAACAAGATCCTGTCAAACATGCGATTTTCGGCTTGTTGAAAACGCCACACACACAAAGAAAACTGATTAATGCAGTTTTAATCATCATTGTACAATTAATTGCAACATCTCAATGAAGATGGGGTAAACAATGAAAGCCACAGTTGAGAAGTCCGTATTGGTCTTAATTTGTTGATATGTCCGGTTGAATTCTTTATGTCACATAGAGGCATTGCTTTAAAGCACAAATCAGGAAAAACCTGTATTGCCTGTATGAAAGGAAGTAAATCTTTTGGCATTTTTTGGTGGTGGCAGATGGTGGATGGAATACAAGGCTGGCAGAAATATACTTGTTGTAGAAGCCTTTGATTTAAGAAACTAAAGAACATTTTCCAAACAGGACGCAAACAGCGTTGTACATTGTACAGGAAGTGTGGCTTAAGTTTGACTGTAGTAATAGCAACACCGGTGGATCTACACAAAGGTTTCCGATCACATTCAGCCCAATCTATCCGCTTATGCATACAAAAACACATTAGAATACTAGCTGTGGTTGTTTTTGTGAGGATAAAGTTATGTTAGCATATTTGGTTAAAGTTATGTGCTTGTTTCTCTGCTTAAGGCTAGGTTGGGTTTTGTTAAGAGTTTCACTTTACATTCACTTTTCATATTAAAGTATGCTTTAATGTTTAAAAAGGCCTGGGTTGATATAGTAAAAAAAAAAAAAAGCCACGTCATTTTCTCAATTTCTACATTTTTCTGATGGCAAAACAAAAGTCCTTGTTGGTGGAACAAATATAATAAATAAATGTGCAATAAAATAACGTCTGTTAGGAATTGGCACTATTTAAATAAAGAGAATGGAGTAGAAAACCACCAGCTTGCATCATAACATTATCACATAATTATTTTTGTACAAAGAGCGAGAGAATGTTGCGGTGTTACGTAACACTGCTGAGTGAGACATACAGCCCACCTTGACGTTTACTTATGCATGGCTTCTACAATTTACGCCTGTGGTTTTCCAGACGACACAGAGAAAGGCCCTGCTCAGCAATAAGCCTCAGCTCATCTGCTGCTAGTCAGCCTGTAATGAATGAGGCCTGCATCTCAGATCAATACTATCTGTGAGGAATCACCAGCAGGCCGGACAGCCACACACTCGAGCTGCTCACTGCTTTGTGTGTGTGTGTGTGTGTGTATAGTGGAGTTACTCATTTACGGTGCGCGTCTCATGTATGGGTTGGCTGTACCTTGTTTTGTCAGCACCGCATGTAACCCTGGATGGGGTGGTCCCACATCATATGGGTGTTCACTAATCAGGGCGGAAAAAAAAAAAAAAAGTACTGAAGGTTTGACAATCGGATTACTCTCGTCTGAGTTATTTTGTAGCGGAAACAGGGTGGGCAGAGCAGAAATACAGTATGCAGAAAACAGTGGCGCTAAGAAGGCTTTGCTAATAGCAGCGCCACTTTGAATCAAAGAAGAAAGCCAAATATACAAATATCTGACTATGCTACAGTTTGATTATGACTCCAGTTAGAGTGATGCCAGGGTTTTCGGCATTTTCTCTTTGGTGTTGTTACCCTTTGATTAGTTGATTAGATTTTTTTAAGCAGGAGCATGGGGGTCACAGTATTAATTACAGTCTCCGCAGCGGCCTGAGAGCCACTTTTTGTGTCAAAGCCAACTTAATGAAGGAAAGCACAAACTGTATCTCTGTCAAAACAAATAAAAAAAACCATCACATCCTCTGACCTGCTGGAGACGAAACATTATCCTGATGAAGACATGCAAAGGTTCAAAACTGGTTGTTCTTTAAATTTTTCTCATGAACAAGCCATGCAACCAAAAACGTTGCCTAAAGTTACTCCTTTGTATATGGTTGAATATTTTAACCATGTATCTTCATAAGCACTGGTTTTCATTGACTGAATCCCAAGTCCTTCCCATCCAGCACACCACAGGACTTCATTCACTTGTATTCACTTGTGGATGAGAAAATATATGATGTTTTGCATATAAAGTTAGACGTTACGGTGTCAGCCATCATAATACTAGACCCTTATGGCTGCCTACACAAGCCCCTGTAATTCAAATGAGATATACCTGCTCAGCTGAGGCAGTGCTGAAAAGTGGCATGACTGGAAGAATTCCAGAATTACATGTAGTCTAAATCTGGCTTTTAAAATGTGAGGATTTTGCAAATTTAAAAAGTCGCAGATGATCCAGTTTTGACTATAGAATCATTAAAACATATTCATTTTGTACTACTGCTGTATATATTCTACAACATGTTAAAACATCATTGTAATAATAACCAGTACCAACAACATGTAAGCTGCACGAAGGTAAGCTTTAAGTGAAATAATACACAAATGAATGAGCTTTGGAGAACATGCATGTAAACTGTTCATCTAACAGCCAGTCACCAACACACACTGTCTCTGATCATTTTTCTTTTTATAATTAAAGCCAAGTTTAATGTGTATCTCAATGCGTGAGTTGGTGTTTGACTATATTAAGCCATTCACTTAAGAGAATACTAGCTGACGCTGAGACAAAGAGAGGTTATGTGGCACTAAATGGTCAACAAAGATGCTGACGCTGCAAAGGTCAGGGGTTAAACTCCCAGTTGGGTCACCGATCCTAAAAAGCTGAAAGCTCACAGTACTATAAGAGTGTCTCAATTCGGATACTTCCGTTGGTACACTTCCATGTAGCACACTGTGTACATTATGTACTTACTTGTGTAGTGCATGAATTTCGACAGGGCAGTTGAAAATGACAATGGCAACATTTGACCGCTTCTTCTTTTTAATGGCAAATTGCCACCGGACAGAGCCTTACCGCCCACATTTGACGCCAGCCAAAATATCTGCCAGCATTTGCGCTCACTTGACAATGGCATTTAAACTGAATTCAAATGAATGACATTTTACGTTTAGTTGCTTGTGTGTGCGCCCCGTTTCACGGGGTGTCGGAAAACACGCCGCCATCTGCGCCGACGATGCTCGTCGTCCTCCTGCTGGCTGAAAACGTACCGGTACGTTGTTCCCCTCCCCTTTCCGCTACGTAGCCAAGATGGCGATCGAGTGTGAGAAGCGTTCCACACTCAACCTTTTACGCACAGTGCACTGCATTTTGCCATAATAAGGACTTATGCGCTCAAAATAGCAAGTGTGAGTACAGAAGAACAAGAAGTGAGACAGACAGAGCATTATTTTCTATGGTGTTTGTATCTGGCTTCTACAGATGACTTCTACCTCAAAAATGTCAGGGGAAGGAAAAAAGAAAAGGGAAATGCTCTGTTGTCCGTCTATCAACCGTGGCGATTAATAGAAATGGAATACCCTCCCCTCGATGCCTCCACACACACACACACACACACACCTCACCTCCTCCCTGTTCTTGATGCAATCACTTGCCTTCACTGCCGTCTCTCCTTTTTATTTTTTCATGCCAGCCCATTTTATTTATTTATTTATTTTTTATAATCAAATTACTCCGTCAGAACCCGGCGGCACCTGTCCATCACGTTGAAAGAGGAGGTGGAATGTCGCTCAGACAGCTGAGTGACAAGGAGGCGCGCATGGGGGGAAAACAAGATGAGGAGGAGAATGGACGGAGCGAGGGATGGAGATAGAACTGAGGCAGGAGGAGGAGGAGGCGGAGCAGGATAAGAAATGGAAGGACACATGATGTAGAGGGCAAGAGCACGAGCGATAGGAAACAGGCTGAAGTGAAAGAGGGGAAAGGAGGAGAAAATAAGTGGGTCTCCTTTTTTTTTTTTGTCTTTTAGTGTCCCCTGGGTGTGGCAGTATCAAGTCAATCTGGGGGGCTAATTCGTGTCAGGGTTTGAATCCTATCTCCTTGAGAGGCGAGCAGAAGGTTGATAAAAATTGAAGTGGAATTGAAGTTGGATGCACAAGAGGATAGGGGGCACAACAATGAGGTGGGGGAGGGGAGGGTGAGCAGTCGGCTCCCGCCGCTGATGCTCTACCTATCCATTCCCAGTACATCTGACCTTGCCCAAAGTCCCTGCCACTCATACTGTAACTTTCTCACTTTTCTCTATGGAAGATTCTAGTATATCCTTCAGTGCGGAGTTGTGGCAGTTCAATTCAAGTCACTTATGACAACATGGTAGTCACTAGAGTTATTGTTGAGATCAAGCAATGACATTCCCGCAACAATGCCCGACAGGGCAAGAAGAAAATGCGGCCAGACAGACGTTTCAGATTCAAGAGAATTTCAATACCAAAGCTAGATGGTCTAAATATTCACAAGAACTATTTAAGTGACATTTTGGATAGTCATAAAAAGCAAGTAGTAATATTCTGACTGCGTTCATGACATTTCTTTTTTCCTCTGCGGCCACATGGATAACGCTCCTTAAATTACGGCCACTAAGACACAATCCGTAGGTGTTTGAAGATAAAAGAGCTTTCCCATTTTGTTGGTTCTCAAAGACAGAACCTCTCCTCCGCCGGCCAGTCAGTCTTATTATGATAAAATGCTGGACTTAGCAAGGGGTGAGCTATAATATGAATAACACATCAGTATGATGTAAAGCGTATGAGTTGGTGTGAATGACACTGTGGCGTGAAACAAAAGAGTTTTCATAACCTGAACAGGCTGAAGTCTGAGACACTGTCACTGACATCTCATTGGGTGGAGGACTTGACAAGACCACTTTGTCTACGAATCGGACTTCTGATACCCTTGCAACAAACGTATTTGCCATGCCCACCCATTAAAAGATGTCATCAGTGCGTGCCCCCGTGATCAGTGACAGTGTTAACCTGCACGAGCTGTGATTTCCTTATAGAGAGAGCAAAGAGGTCAAACCTCGCGTCAGCACCACCTTAGACGCTTCGCAACACTGAAGATTATATGCCTTACCACGGCACTCGAAGTTAAATTAGTTTTGCCTTTGATCTTGTTTGTCATGACCTTTCAACGCAAAACCAATTAGATGACAGCTGTTTGTGACATTACCTGAAAACTACCTAGAAGGTTTCCTTCTGTTCCAGAAGGACGATATGTAATTCACAGTGCCTTCTTTTGTGTTAAAGTTGGATGCATGATTCACAGATGGCCAGCCGTGTGGAGATATGAAAGTAGGGGGGGCTTGAAATTCCCTCTCAAGTCTCTTTTGCATGACTTTGAGGAAAGACTGTACGAAACAGGGGCAGCTGGTCAATAGAGGGCGCACGTGCAGTGCCCCACCAGCTTCAAAACAAGCTAATATATTTTAAATGAAGAAATGAATTCGATATTTCAAATTAAGTATATACAGTATGAAATCAACCATTGTATCTCTTTCCAAATGGGCGCCATATCAGCCATGCAATACACGCTAATTCAACACTAGATTCCTCCTGATTCCGCCTTCTCTAAAACAAATAACTGGGTGTAGACACCAATAAAAAACAACAACAATGGAATTCAGGATTGGTTGGCTGAGTAGCCAATCAAGACTCCACACTAGGAGGCCGTCCTTGTTTGTATTTCTAGCAGTAATTGTAGCTTATCGTTAGAGAAGCAGAGACTGTTAGCCACTCGGTTCCACTCTTGAGAAAGAAAGAAAGTATTAAACCAGGTCTAAAATGAGTGTTTTCAATACTAAGTTGACACAGTGCAGTACTCTGAGCGTCAACCTATTTCGACCTCGTTCCTGTTTACATCTAGCCGTAATACGGTAGCCTTGTTCACATATATCAGTTACCACGATAGTAGCCATTGACAGCTCCACTGGTCCAGGCCAACAGATGGTGATTAAAAAAATAACCTGTCAATAGTAAGATCGAGGCTAAACTGTGCGCTGTTTGCACTTTTTATATACACTGTTGAATATTTGCGTCGCTGTAATTATCACACTAGCAGTAGATCTTTCATTACGAGGCAAACAAGCAGAATATGACCCAACTCTAGACAATATTTTCAATTTAAAGGCATCATGGATGCAGTGGGATGCAGCCTAAAGGAGGCTATGATGACAGGCGTGTGGCCTTTTGGAACAGGTTTAAACACGTTTGCCTTTAGACCTAGTCCAACAATACTTCTAAAATCTAACTTTATGTTACTAACTAAAATCTAGTTAGTAACATAAAACTATGCTACATTTTGCCATTGTGCTGTACTTTATTTAGGTGAGCACAGCTAGTACAGTGATCATGTGCAGTGTGGCTTATTATGAACCTTGAATCTTCCAACAGGTACGTGCTTCCCAAAGACAGGCAGGTGATGGCTTTGTTCCAGATGTTATTATTTCAGATCTTACCCCTCCTTCCACTCCCTTCCCCAAACAAACCCCTCACACTGAATCTCCTCTCTCTTCTGAGCTGAGCTATTAATGCCAGATTCCGCCCCCAAATCTGCACAAAAAAAATTTAATAACAACTCAAAATTAAACATTTGGAATCAGACACGAAAGACCTGTGAATGGAAATGGGAGCTTGTTTATTTATTTTGGAGGGAATTTATGTATGTTTTCTCAGGCTTAGAAGAAAGAATAGCAGATGTCGCTCATAGAGCTGTGATGCCTGACCTGGATTTTTTAAAAGCTCTGGAGACACTGTAGTGCTTATTAGGAGCTGGTGATCACGAGAAAATAAAGAAAAAATAAAATCAAGAGATGAAGGTCGGTAGGGCACTGTCCAGACAGACCTTTCAGACCGACATGTCTGACCTTTCGCAGCTCTCAAACATGGATCAAACTAATTAAGTTAGTCCGCCACTTTCATACACCCAAATAGAACCCAGCCATAGATATGCACTGTGATTAGCACTGTCTCATTCCTTTTCCCATTACAGAAAGCCCACACAAACACTTTCCAAGCCTAACACCAAAGCTCACACCAATTTGGATTCGAGTGTCACCGCAGTAGCATTTGTATTGTCACAATCCTTTTATTTTTTATTTTTTGATTACGCAACCTTAATACTTCTGTAGTATTTTGCTATTTCGTTTTCCATTCGTTTCGGTGCAGATGGGAATGTGTGTGAAAATATCAGACAGACAGTCTCATGTTGTCTGTATTAATAAGGGAAGATTAAGAGATTTGCCATTCGACGCTCAAGCCCACAACTGTCAAAACAGCAGGCAGGAAAAGCAAGTTCTTTTCTCCCCTCTGGAACAGCCCCCACTAAGAATACATGAATACAGATCTGTGTGAGTGGGCATATTTATGAGAGATAAATGTGTCTTTGGGGTGTGTGCATATCTGTATGCATTTTGGGATTAAAATGGATATCAGTCAGTGTTACAAGACTCATGCAGATTGATGTCATTTTTTTTCTGATTTGCCTCCAATTTGTTGATTTTCGGATGTTGTGATCAATGTCACACCACAAGGAAATCTCTTGGAAGAATAGTGATCTGCGTCTTTCTACTGGAAGTTCATCTGTGGAGAACAGCAGCTGTGCGGCCTATGTCAACACTAAGAATGAGCTATTTGTCTCGATGTGACCTTTGAACTTCTCTGCGGTACAAACGCCTTCAGCTGCCAATGTCACGACTGAGCCCGGCAGCACCGGCTTTCTACCCGGACGTCATCCTACCGCTGCTGCCCACAGCAACCCCACCACCACCCCAACAAAGCCAGACAAATGATTTCGATTTGTCCTCTGCTATCCGGGGAAGAAGTTATCGATACAATCCGCCAAATGATGTCAAGGATTTGTCAGCAAAGCTTATGAATGACAAAAACAGCCCACCTCCTTCCACTCCCCTCCCAACCTAAAAACACCTCTACTGCAGGCCAACAAGATTGAGAGCCAGGAAACTTTATTGATTTCTTCTGCCTGCATCCTCACCCTCACCTTCTTAAATAGAAGCTCAAGCTACAAAGGCCAGAGCAGCAGCTTTTGTGTGCTAAAATGTGGCTAAAAGCTTTCTGGAAGGTTGAGGGAAGGGATTGAATTGGATATTGCATCTAATGCTGCCTCCAGCAGATGGGCTTTACAGCCGACTGAAGGAAAGGAGCTGTGTTTGGCTGGCAAGCTGGCTGGTTGGTTGTTTGACTGGCTGGCTGACATCTCCGCATCCCCTCCTTCCTTTAGCTTGGGTTGTTTGTGAAAGAGATCAGTGGGATGGCGAGTAAATAGATCAACTTTGTGCTGCGACAAAAGAAGGTTTTGGAAGGTGTAGTGGGCTGAGCTGATACCATTGAGAGAGGGCCTGGCAGAAGGGTGTGATGCCAAAGATGGTATGTCTGGCTGGGAGTGGACATGCTAAATGAGGGCTGGCGAACGGTGCAGAAATGGGGAACAACTAAGAAGAGGGAGGAGAGGCATGGAGCATGTGAATGCCAAAAGTGGACACATAATGAGAGCAATCAAAGAGAAGAGCAATACCGTGGCGCACAAAAAGCTCCGTACAAAGATAAGATTATTAAAGGAGCATTTTTGTGAGACTTATGGCCTCAGTATGCTTCAAACAAAAGGCTTGTCAGATCATTTAACTGCCTCTGAAACCCCTTCTCCAATGTCAGATCTGGGGTGGGGCTGTCACCAACAATTTATGTAACTTTCCGAAACAGACAATTCGATAATCATGCCCACTTTAAGCCACAATTGGCCAGGTATAGAGGGGTGTGAAAAAAGGCAGTGTTTGAACTCCTCTCTCAAGCTTTCGCTTTTGATTCTTCACACAACTACTTCATTTACTTTCTACGAAGTGCAACACCATGATGCCTTTGAGGAGAGACTGGCTGAATATGTGCGCCGCTCTCCCCGTTTGTACTGTTCATTATGTCAAAACTACAAAGACATTAAAAAGACAGAAATCAAGTGTGGCTGTTTGGAACAACACATGTACCTTTAGACATGGTCGCATCACACGGGACGCAAACTGGTTCATGCGAAGCAGACTGAGAGCTGGCCCTGGTCACACAAGGAGCTGGCTGGAGTGCATCACGTGTTGTCACGATTACAGGCAGCAAGAGAAGATAGCTATCAAGCTAACCACATCATATTTGAACACAAAACAAGATTAGGAACAAACGCTTACACAGTCTGGACTTAATTCTGTGAAAATCTTTTAAAAAATCCTTAAATTGCTAAAAATCTTCTGCAATGCTTACGTACCAGTCCTTATATGTGCATTAAAGGGGACCTCCACTGACTTTACACGAGTTCAGTTTACTTGTCATGAGGAGTACCGTCTCTTGTGAGTCCCCGATTGTTATGGTGAGATACTAAATTGCTTGAAAAATCAGGATACTGCAACTTTGATGTGTCTCTGACACAGATTATATAGATATAGAAATAAATCTCAAATGATAAAATTATAGTCCCATCTATCCAGTGGCATCTAAAGATCACTATACAAAAATCCCAATGGAAAATATGGTTCTCTCATTGTCATTTTGGTCTTCCCCCCGCCCATTGTTCACATATAGCACCATCCCCCCCTCACTAAGATGTGAACACTGAGATCCTTGGATGAGGAGTGTTTGTTCCTAAATAGAGTACAGAGTTGAAAAGCCACACAAGTTCAGCACCTGGCTAAGTAATTGCCATTGATCAACCCTCCCTGAAAGAACCTTTAATGCACCTTTAACCTTAAACTAAAGGGGATTCAAAATCTTGAAAATAAGGGAGAAAATATGTATTTAGGGCATACAGTCATACCCCCACATGGCCTTGTCTTCACTGCATCAAAGGAGAACACACAAGGACTCCCATCTCCTGAGGTAAGCTCTTTGGCAAACATAGTGCTGATTAAAACAAACAGGCCAGCGAGCCCTACTGCTGGGGAGGACAGGGCAAACAGGAGTGGTGCAGCAGGAGGCCCAGAAATGGCATGAACCAGACTGCGGCGCAAAGAGCAGAGCAAAGACAAAGCTGCCTGTCAGAGGTGTCAGCACCGAGGCAGAGAGTACAACCTCAGTGCTGCGTGGATTTCATCAGCAACAAGACAATGCCAAACAGATTTTTTTAATTGGTTTTGTTAAGGTTATTAAGGTGACTGGGCCTTTGCTGTCCGGGCCCCTCTGCTGTGGAACTCCCAGCCTCGGGATCTCAGGGAGGATAACTCAGTATTCTCTTTTAAATCATTTCTTAGATTATTATATACTTAGATTATCGTTACATGCCGATACCTGTCTCAAGTTGGAAATGCCGCATAGA
This sequence comes from Coreoperca whiteheadi, assembly GCA_011952105.1. Taxonomy (NCBI): domain Eukaryota; kingdom Metazoa; phylum Chordata; class Actinopteri; order Centrarchiformes; family Sinipercidae; genus Coreoperca; species Coreoperca whiteheadi. The sequence continues at coordinate 28,800,652 of CM022478.1, forward strand.
ACCATCACAGCAATGTAGGCTTATCGTCACAAAGGGGAACCATTTTTAAAAACTAAATATAATAAATGCAGCAGCTTAGAAAGAAATACATCATGTTCGACTGTTTTAAATTTGTAGTGTTTATTTAACCAGTGACACTATCTGAGAATGGTGACGATCCACAATAAATCTTATCTAAAATGGTTTTTACAATTAAGACAGAAAGGGGATGTTTCTGAAATAAAAACATTAATGCTTTTTGTGCATTTTCTAAAATATGTGATTCTCTTTTCTTGATTTCTCTAGCAAGATTAAAGAGTAATGTCTAGCATACTTCAATTGTTCTGACTTTTTCTAAACTTGTCTTGTTATAAAGCATCAAAGATTAGTCTTGACCTTGGAAACAACGGCTCTTTGCTGCCATATCATGAGGTCGTCATCAAAAGTTAAGCATGAAATTGTCACACTTTTTCATGTTTCACTTAGAAGTTCTAATAGTCCTTTGAATTAAATCCCAACAGTAATTGAACGTGCATGTCAATAGATACTTCTGCAATGACAACTGAGCAAACTCCATACACCAATGAAGATCGTGTGATATGGTTGAAAACGGTGGAAAAGGCTAGTAAGTGGTCCTTGAGATGGGGTTGTTTTGTCAAACTTGTCTTGTTATGTGTTATTTGTTCCTGCTTAATATTTTGCAAGATAAAATCAAAGGTTAACATAAACATGAAATATAACACTATTTACAATTGTCAACCTTGGGCAGGAGTCCAAAACTGTGTTAAATAACATTGCAATAAAGCATATATGCATTACTGAGGAATGAATTAATTGAGAACAGACTTTGAAGCAGAAAACTATAAATTTGAATTGTTGAGCTCTTTTCTAGACAGCTGTACATGTTGTTTGCGTGCCAGAGAAATGAACCTAGACTCCCTGGTGTGGAAAGAGAATGACTGTCATTTCTCAGTGTACTCAATGGTTTTAGTGTCAGCTTAAAAGAGCCCAGAATCCTGCCAAGACTAAGTAACGGATCTCCAGGCATTTACGAAGCATGTGAAATCTTCCTCCATGTTCACATTCTGCCCTAATTCAATTAGGCTCCTCTCCAAATGGGGACTGGGACTGCATATTCTTTTCTCCCTTTTTTTCTGAAGAGGAACATCAGCCGGTTGCCGGGGTGTCAGGACTAAACTTTCACCTCATCACTTAGGCCTCTCCTTTCCGCACACTAACACCCTGATAAGCATCAGGTGCTGAAGCCGTCAGCCAGGATCCCATGACATCAACCAGGCCAAAGAGTCAACTGAGAAGCTCTGCAGCACTCAGGAAAATTGTTGGTTGTCTCTTATCCATGGTGATGATGTCATACTGATAACCATGTCACCCTCGGGACTGGCACAGGGCCAGGGTGGCTACACTGAGGTTGAAGAACTACTTGTTTAAGTCAGTGTTTTTCCACCAAATTAGCGCTGGTTCTTGAACCGGTTCCATTCAAGATTCATGGAACCTTGGTGCTATCGAGTGAACCAGCCCGCGTTTCCAGTTTTGACCATTTTCAAACCATTGTAATTGTTGTGTCAACAGAAGGCATTGCACAATGCTCAACGATGTGTAGAATATGACACGCCCACTTTGGCTTGCAAGGAAAACCTGCTTTTTTTTGGTTCCAGCTCAGAAACCAACTTTTCGGGTTTCGAACCTATTTGCATTTGATCGAAATGCTTCGAACGGTTCAAAATTAGATGCGCGAACCAGAACGGAGCAGGTTCCTTGCGGGTGGAAAAGGCCTACCAGTGTGAAGTGCAAAAAATACTGTTGAACACAAGTTGTTTATGTGTCACAAGTGTCAAAACGCACAAGAAGTTATAAAACAATGCTACAAATACTATAGGACCAGGTTGAACAGCAAGATAAGTGAGTAAGCTACAAGTAATATTTTTATTTATATAAAAACAAACATTTCATACCAGATGAGAAATAAAGTGTGGTAACACTTTATTTGAAGGGGTGTGTATTAAGACCGAAATGACACCTGTCATGAACACGAAAGAGTCTTTATGAAGGTTTATGATTGTTGTCATTTGGTCAATTATGTCACTTTTAATGCAAAGTTGAAATCCTTTGATTCAAGTACAGTGGAACCATTTGGGCAGGTTATTACACTGTCAAATGCTTGTTATGTTGCCTTGGTCAATGTCAAGTTGTCATAACAAAGACATCCCAAAAACAGTGTCAACTTTGCATTAAAAATACGATTGACCAAATGACACCGGTCATAAAACATTCATAAAGACTCCTTCATTTTCATGACAGGTGTCATGTCAGTCTTGCATATGCACACCCGTTCAAATAAAGTGTTACCCTAAAAATCAGTTGCCACTTTATAAGTCACTCAAATAATATATGCTTTACAAAGCATTTATTAACCATTTACAAAAGCATAACTATCAGGTGCAACCATCCAGATAATATGTATAGGTAGTTTACAAATCAATTATTAATCATTGACAAAGTATTAACTATCTAATAATGCTTATGGATGCTTTACAAAGTATTTATTCACCATTTAACAAGGTATTATAAGCAGCTGCAACTTTATAATAGCCATCTAGATAATGTTTGTAGATGGTTTAAAACCTAATTATTAACCATTAACAACATTTTAAAAACATCTGCTGTTTATAGATGTTCTACAAAACTAAAATAAAATATCAAAAATATTTCTGAAAGGTTTACAGATAAGTTGGTAATAATTAAAAAATATTTAATATAGTATATAAAATGTAATCAGAATGTAATTGTTATTGTCTCTTGAGCTATATAATTTATAAACACATTTAATATTACTCAAACTAATGATAAAATAACTAATTATAGCATTAACAATTAGAAAACATTATTAATATTCATTTCGTTGTTTGCTAACCGTGAACTCACAAGCAACAAAAATGTAATTATTTATTTACATTTATGACTGATAGTTATTATAAAGTTTTACCCTCACCTCAAGCACCACCAATGTGGTTAGGTTAGCTAATGTTACTTTAGCAACAAGTAAAGTTACCTGCCCATCAGGAAATGCCGTAAATCAGCTTTTTTCCCCCGCAGAGCTGTCACTGAACACTGCCCCCCGCTGAATTCACTGTCCCCTTATATACCTTATGCTATATATATATATATATATTATTTTTTTCTGCTACTATATTTTTTTCATTACATGTACCATATGTTCTTTTGCACTACCAGACTTTTTAATCTATACACATACTGCATCATTTGCAGTGTAGTACTACGTACTGCCATAGCTCTCCTACTGCACTGTTAACTATTTCCGTCCATAATTCACATTAATATTAATTGCACTACTGTTGTGCCTAGTCCAATTTATTATTGTACATATCGATCAGTATATTTCTGTTATAGTAATGCCATCTGTATATAATGTCCATTCCACTCATTATATTGCTCTATCCTTCATTTATGCACACACATTATATCCTGCACTTGCTTATTGCACGTCTGGTTAGACCTAAACTGCATTTTGTGGCCTTGTACATGTGTAATGACAATAAAGTTGAATCTAATCTAGTCTAATAATGGTCTCACGACAGCCAATGTCAAAACCAACCACATATGACAGTGTAATGTAATGTTACCATATTAAGCTAAATTGTTTAAGTTTGAAATTAGGCCTGCTATGGCATGTTTATGAAATGGTTCGGTTCTCTTGGTTAATGTCCCCTTGTCATAAAGACTCAAACATTGTCAACTTTGCAATAGAAGTGACATAATTGACCAACTGTCACTGTTGACTTGACAGGTCTGAAACATATCAGTCTTATGCACACCCCTTCGAATAAAGAGTTACCTGAAGTGCTTAAAAAAGAAAATATTAAACATCGATACATCGACTGACTGACAACTATTAGAAAAATCAAATGCAGTTTAAAGACACAAACAGCAAAACAATCAAATTTACACAAAGTTATATTTTATATCTTAATTATCTCTGTTGGCCTTTAAACCATGTTAATGTTGGAGCACATTTAATAATCCAGTCTGGTAAAGTTTTCTAGCAGGTAGGACAATAAACCATGGACCTAGTAGTTCTATCATTGACCATTTATAGCAAGTGGTTGGATTTGGTGAAAAAGATAGCTCCTTGAGGGAGCTCTTAAAGTAATAAGGATTTTTCTGGGAGAACTAACCTCCCCTCAATAAACATTCATGACATTAAGTCTTACTTAAAGCAACAATGCCAGAAATAGCACTTCAGGTGGAGGTTAGGGTGGTGGAGAAGTTTCAGCAGCAAACATCATTTGCATGAGTGTATTAGCAGAGTAACAGTGAGAAGTGTCAGGTCTTAAAAATGATTGGATGTTACTAGTCAACCGGTAGCCAAGCAGCTGGTTTTGCATGAATGAAACAGCTAATTCCAATAAGCTAATGCAAGCATGCCTGAGCTAATACATTGCTCCATTTTTCAACAATAGAAGCAATGATAAAAGTAATATCAAATTTGAAAAACAGACCATTCCTATGTGATTTGTTGTTTCCTGAACTGACTTACATCATTGTAGATATGTTTTGACTTAGTGCTTCTATCACCACATCATAAAACGTGCTTACAATTTACTTGTATTTTATTCTATGTTATCATAAATACTGTGTAATGGAAAGCTAATATTTGTCTTGACTCAAAAAAGGTGTGCGACGATCAATGACTTTTATAATCCCCACCTGCCACGTGGAATGACCAGTGGATGTAGGAGAACAGAAAAATGTTCCTCCGATTGCCTAGATGCCTGATGTATCTTGCTTAGGCTGGGAGGTTAGCTTCACCTGAACGTGACTGACAGGAAGTGGGTTCTTAACTGATGGATTTATTTTGAAAAGAAAAATCAGGAAATCATATGTGTGATGACTCTTCATTTTTGCTTACGAGCCGAGAACACAAGTAAGATGCCGCGCATCCCTGCTCTTACAATGTTCTTGAATGCAAGTATTGCATATTTTTTGTAAATTGAAACCAACGTTTTTAATGAGAAAGCTATTTGAAAATATTGGTAATCATGCTGCAAGCGTGTAAAAACGGTCTGAGTTAACATTATGGGTGGAAAACGTAAAGAATTAGCAGATGAGTCTAATTGCTCTATCCTTCCGAGAGATTTGATGAGTCGGATGTAATGGCTATTAGGCTGAAATGGTCTTTGTCAAGTCAAGGACTGTAGGCTGTGTGATAGTGAGTCTCAACAGTAATCCCCACTGGGAGTGACATCCAGAGGAATAGCTACAAAATGCTGGAAGCCTCTCTGACCTTAACTGACACCTTCTGTTGACCTTGGTTTGACTTTAGAGTGAAGTCCCTGAGCTTTCTGACAGAAGCCCAGCTCCATAACACACAGTCTCTCATCCATTTCTCTCTTTCAGCGCACTCTGCTTTCCCCATTAAATACCCCCCCACCACCACCCCTTCATATTTACAGAGGCTTACAAACAGGGCTAGGGCACATGGCTGCTGCTCCTCGGATACCCAATCTGTCTGCCACTTATCTGAGGGATTACTGTGGTGAGGGCCAGCTACCGCAGATTAGAGACAAAGGCCAAATTAAAACAGGGCCTATCAACAAACACTGGGACAAGATGACAGGGAGGTGATCCAATTACACTGATAACCCACCGATCCCTGCGTGCTGCAGGAGACACTGGAACAAACAGAGGTAAATAGATATACACTCACACACAGCAGCAGCACACGTCGATAGAGATGCATACACATGCATGTGGACACATTGTCAACTGACTGGCACTTGCCAAAGTGAACTGCATTGCAATACAGCTGTGGAAGAATACAAGACGTTTCTTGTTATCCATTGAAACATATTGACACTAACCCACAGGTTTCTGAGAGGATGTTTCTGGGTTTGAGCAAAGGGGAAGAGGTCTTGGTGGAGCTGAGATAAGACAAGCAACCACCACGGCTGACAATGGTAGGCTGAGACACCAATCAAAACAAATGTTCCAAGATATACTTCTCTTAAAGGCATAATATCTTCTTAAAGGGACACAGATTTTTGGAATTGCTACCTAGAAGTGAAATGTTCTAAATTGCTAGCTTCTCCTTGAAAACATATTTCAACTGATAGTATTGCATCTCGCACAGGAGTTCATCTGCTCATGAAGATCATGTGATTGAAAGTGCCACAACTACTAATAAATTAACAATATTTATATCAGACACTGGTGTGCAACCAAAGGATTGTGAGGAACTCAAATGGACTTTTGTATAAACATTTACATTTTTGGTTAAGAAAAAAAATAATTTGAGGGACATTTTTGGAACTTTAAAATGATGGCCGTGTTGACAATAATAGTTTTTGATAAGTTTGAACTTTGTGGCTTACTTGCAGTATTATTGAACCAACAAACAAAATAATTCAGTTAATTTGTATGTATTCCCATTCCCACCCATCTCCTTCAGGCCATCTCTCCCCGTCTCTTGTCCCTGCTCTGACCCACATCATCAACTCATCTATCTCCACTGGGTCGTTCCCCACAGTTTTCAAGGGAGCCCGCATCACACCGCTACTGAAGAAAGCCACTCTCAATCTGACACTTTCAGAAAACTACAGACCATTTCCAACCTCCCCTTCATTGCCAAAGCTCTGGAGTGACTTGTGTTCAACCAACTCTCCTACTTTCTCACACAGAACATCCTCCTGGACCACAACTAGTCTGGTTTAAAGAGTGGCCATTCCACGGAGACTGCGCTGCTCTCAGTTGTCGAAAGCCCTGAGACTGGCAAAGACAACATCCAAGTAATCTGTACTTATCTTACTGGGTCTGTCTGCTGCCTTTGACACAGTTAATCACCACATCCTCCTGTCCACTCTCAGTGCTATTGGTGTCTCTGGAATTGCGTTGCAATGGTTCAAATCGTACCTCTCGGGTACGTCATTCAGAGTATCCTGGAGAGACGAGGTCTCTGAGTCCCAATATCTCAATACAGGGGTACCGCAGGGGTCGGTGCTTAGACTGCTACTCTTCTCCATCTACATGACATCCCTTTGCGCAGTCATTCAGAAGCATGGCTTTTCCTATCACTGCTATGCAGATGACACGCAGCTCCATTTGTCATTTCAACCTGACGATTCAAGTGTCTCTGCTCGCATCTCATCATGCCTGAGTGACATCTCGCTTTGGACAAAGGACCATCACCTGCAGCTGAACCTTGACAAAATGGAACTGCTTGTGATCCTGGCAAACCCAAAGATTCACCACCACCTCTGCATTCAACTATGCTCATTGACCATTACCGCCAAGCATGGCCAGAAATCTGGGGGTGGTAATTGATGATCAGCTAAACTTCAAAAGTAATGTCTCCAGCACCACCCGGTCCTGTAGATTCATCCTCTACAGGATCAGGAAAATCAGACCTTTCCTATAAGTCGAAACTTGTAGTCTACACAAGTCCTAGTCCAGGCTCTTGTCTTGTCCAAACTGCACTATTGCAACGCGCTACTGGCTGGACTCCCTGCTTGCACAACCAAACCTCTGCAGATGATCCAGAACGCGGGGCAAGAGTGTTTTTCAATAAACCGGAGAGCGCACGCAACCCCTCTCTCCATTAGGTTGCACTGGCTCCCTGTCGTCACCCGGATCAAGTTCAAAGCAATGCTCCTAGCCTACAAGACCACCACTGGTTCTGCACCATCATATCTTTGCTCGCTAATGTTCCCTGCGCTCTGCAAACGAATAACGTCTGGTGGTACCATGCCAAAAAGGGGAAGAAAAAAAATAAATAAAAAATCACTCTTGTGCACCCTCTCTGAATCCATTCCACATTGGTGGAATGATCTGCCTGCTCCTACAAGATCAGCAGATTCTGTAGCCACCTTTAAAAAGCATCTGAAAACGAATCTCTTCCATCAACACCTAATTGACAATCACTAACTTTTACTTCCTTTCTATCTCTTTACTTTAAAAAAATGAATTAAATAATAAAATTCCTAGCCTTAGCTTTGTATACTGTGCGGGGCTTTAACAGACTATTCAATTCAATTTTATTTATATAGCCCAGTATCACAAATCACATTTGCCTCAAAGGGCTTCACAATCTGTAACATACGACACCCTCTGTCCTTAGACCCTCGATTCGATTAAGGAAAAACTACCCAAAAAAAACCCTTTTAACAGGGGAAAAAATGATAGAAACCTCAGGAAGAGCAACAGAGGAGGGATCCCTCTCCCAGGACGGACAGACATGCAATAGATGTCGTAAGTACAGAATAGATTCATAGCATCAAAACTATAACATATACAGCCATGATGGCAAAATTGTTGTATATATATATATTATTGTGTTAGAAATGTTTAGGTGGTAAAACATAAGGGAAGATGATGGGTCCAGACGGACAACCGAGCAGCTCCAGGTGGAGCCCAACGAGCAGGACCCGAGCCACTCGTCCCCTGCACCATAGACACAGCAACACTGCCCCAGCAGGTCGCCATAGTCACCGATCCAGATACATCTCCGGACACTGAAATACCTGCTGAAAGTGACACTAAGAAAGAAGAGACTGACGACAAAGCACAAACCTCCGGGAGAGGGAAGAAGTCAAGTTAGTGACATGCATTTATGGAATGAGAATGCATACGGATGGAGAGGAGGACAGAGGTGAAGAGAGAGAGGTGCATCATGGGAAGTCCCCCGACAGTCTAGGCCTATAGCAGCATAACTAAGGGATGGTTCAGGTTCACCTGAGCCAGCCCTAACTATAAGGTTTATCAAAGAGAAAAGTCTTTAGCCTACTCTTAAATGTGGAGATGGTGTCTGCCTCCCGAACCCGAACTGGGATCTGATTCCACAGAAGAGGAGCTTCATAGCTAAAGGCTCTGGCTCCCATTCTACTTTTGGAGACTCTAGGAACCACAAGAAACCCTGCATTCTGAGAGCGCAGTGTGCTAGTGGGGTAATAAGGTACTATGAGCTCTGTAAGATACGACGGTGCCTGACCATTAAGAGCTTTATAGGTGAGGAGAAGGATTTTAAATTCTATTCTGGATTTCACAGGGAGCCAGTGCAGAGAAGATAATATTGGAGAAATATGATCTGTTTTCCTAGTTCCTGTCAGTACACCTGCTGCAGCGTTCTGAATCAACTGGAGAATCTTAAGGGACTTTTTCGGGCTGCCTGATAATATGGAATTGCAGTAATCCAGCCTTGAAGTAACAAATGCATGGATTAATTTTTCTGCATCATTTTGAGACAGGAAGTGCCTGATTTTTGCAATGTTATGTAGGTGAAAAAAGGCAGTCCGTGAGGTTTGCTTCATGTGGGAGTTGAAGGATAGATCCTGATCAAAGATAACTCCTAGGTTCCTCACAGAGGTGCTGGAGGCCAGGGCAGTGCCCTCTAGAGCAATTAGATCTGCCGACAGCGAGTCTCGGAGGCGTGCGGGGCCAAGTACAATAACTTCAGTTTTGTCCGAGTTTAACATCAGAAAATTTCTGGTCATCCAGGTTTTTATGTCCTTAAGGCATGATTGAAGTTTAACTAACTGATCAGTTTCATCCGGCTTAATCGATAAATACAACTGGGTATCATCTGCGTAACAATGAAACTTTATGGAGTGCTTTCTAATAATATTGCCCAAAGGAAGCATATATAAAGTAAATAGAAGTGGTCCAAGCACAGAACCTTGCGGAACTCCGTGACTAACTTTGGTGTGCTCGGATGATTCATCGTTAACATATACAAACTGAGATCGGTCTGATAGATAGGATTTAAACCAGTTTAACGCGGTTGCTTTAATTCCAATTAAATGTTCCAATCTCTGTAATAGAATTTGATGGTCAATGGTATCGAATGCAGCACTAAGATCTAGCAAGACAAGTACAGAGACAAGTCTGATGCAATTAAAAGGTCATTTGTAATTTTCACCAGTGCTGTTTCTGTGCTATGATGCACTCTAAAACCTGAGTGGAAATCCTCAAATATACTATTGTTATGTAGAAAGTCACATAACTGATTAGCAACAGTTTTTTCAATGATCTTAGAGATAAAGGGAAGGTTAGATATAGGTCTAAAGTTGGCTAAAACCCCTGGATTGAGTGTGGGCTTTTTAAGGAGAGGTTTAATAACAGCTACTTTAAAAGACTGTGGTACATAACCTGTCAGTAAAGACAAATTGATCATATCTACAAAAGACGTACTAACTAATGGTAGAACATCTTTAAGCAGCCTAGTTGGAATTGGGTCTAAGAGACAGGTCGAAGGCTTAGATGAAGAAATTGTCGATGTTAGTTGAATAAAGTCGACAGGAGAGAAGCAGTCCAAGTGCACATCAGGTTTCACAGCTCCCTCCAACGCCTCTATGCTTGAAGATCGGTTGGCACCAGCTGAGGGCAGGACGTGATTTATTTTTTCTCTGTAATAGTCAAAATTTTATCATCAAAGAAGCTCATGAAGTCGTTACTGCTGAGGGCTACAGGAATACATGGCTCAATGGAGCTGTGGCTCTCTGTCAGCCTGGCTACAGTGCTGAAAAGAAAAATGGGGTTGTTCTTATTTTCCTCTATTAGTGATGAGTAGCAGGCTGCTTTCGCATTACGGAGGGCCTTCTTATATATTTTAAGACTATCTGGCCAGGCTAAACAAGAGTCTCCTAGATAGTTGGAAGGCCATTTTCTTTCAAGTTTTCGTGATGTTT
>CM022478.1:28811509-28836207 GCA_011952105.1 Coreoperca whiteheadi
GCGACGGAATGAAGACATGCGGCTAAACATGTCATCACTGGTCAGATTTGGCAGGGGCCCAGAGAAAACTACGGAGTCCGACATCGTCTTTGCATATGTACACACCGACTCAACATTCATTTTAGTGACCTCCGATTGGCGTAATCGGGTGTCATTACCGCCGACGTGAATAACAATCTTACTGTATTTACGTTTATCTTTAGCCAGCAGTTTCAAATATGATTCAATGTCGCCCGCTCTGGCCCCAGGAACACATTTAACTATGGTCCCTGGTGTCGCTAACTTCACGTTTCTCAAAATGGAGCTGCCAATAATCAGAGTTGGTTTCTCAGCGGGTGCGTCGCTGAGTGGGGAGAACCTGTTGGAAACGGGAACGGGTTGGTGGTGAACCGAGGGCCTCGGCCTAGGGCTATGCTTCCTTCGGATGGTCACCCAACCGCCCTGGATTCCCGGCTGCTCGGGAGCTGCCGGGGAACGGCTAACAATAGCTAGCTCTAGTCGGTCCGCACCGGCTACTGGGGGTTGGCTAGCAACTACCGACTGAGCTCCCATGGTGCGGAACCGCGTTTCCAAATCACTAAGCCTTGCCTCCAACGCTACAAATAAACAACATTTATTACATGTACCATTATCAGTAAAGGAGGCAGAGGAATAGCTAAACATTTGACACACCGAGCAAGAGAGAGCGGGAGAAGAAGAGGGAGAGAGAGGGAGAGAAGCCATTGCTAGCTGCTAAGGTAGAGACTGGTAGCTAGCAACACTGAAGCGCCGTAAATGCTTAGGCAAAACTAATAAACGTTCAAATATAACGTTATAGCAGATAGTTAGTCAATGTAATGAAGAGTCGCACAAATTAGCTGTGTTGAGCTAGAGCAGCAAACTACAGCTACAGGTAACAAACAAACCCCTGTAACCGGAAAGGGGACAAAACGCTTACGTCAGCACGTCGTCACCCGTCGTCACGTGGTGAAAGGAATGTTTTCAGGACTAGTTTCTGGCACAGTTATGCATTTTGTAACCTTGTTTTATTATAATTGCTTCCATTGTCTTCCTCATATGTAAGTTGCTTTGGATAAAAGCGTCTGCTGAATGACTAAATGTAAATGTAAATGTGCGACATTGCAACGTAAATCTGGCTCCTAAGTTATTCTTGGTACACAACAGAAGTCAAGAATGAAAATGGTTAAAATATTGTAAAAGCAATTATCAACAACAGGTGACTCACATATGTCTGTTGCTGTTTACCAAGCAGGTAGCTGGAGAAACACAAGGTTTTGGACCCAAAATGCAGACACTGAGCCAGAGCAGGTACAGTTCAATACATGGACGTCCGGCAGACAGAGAGCAAAACGGGGGAATAACAGTCCATTAACACAGGCAACAAATCTTAAGGAGCAGGAAAACACTCCTGAGTCCATTAAAAAACGCAGAAGTCCAATAACCAGAAGAGCATGAGCGATCCATGTGAACAAACACATATGATAATCCACAATCACAGGAAACAGCAGGCAGGACACTTGACACAAGGTGCAAAGGAAATACTCGACTAAAAATAAACCCAGGTAGGAGAGACAACGAGACACAGATGCACATAATCAGGGCAATCAAAAATAGCGGGAAAACCACGCAAGAGAGGAAGCAACACTGCACAAGACACATGAGGAAGAAGTCTTACCAAAATAAAACAGGAAATAACACACAAACACAAAGCCAAAACTATGACAGTGTCTGAAGTGAGAGGCTCAACACCTGTCCTCAGAAGCTCGTGCTCTGGCCAGGGGGAGTGGAAAATTGCACTTAGATTTTCCTGTTGGCCTTATGACCTCAGAATTGGTAAACTCCTCCCTACAGCCTTGTGTATAAATCAAACTATTTATTAAATTTATGTGGATAGTGGGCTTGAAGCTATTCTCAACACTTGAGCATTATACACAAAAAGGTCTACCAGGATCTCACCCTAGATCAAGTGACTTCTCAACATTTTGTTCCTCCACTGCATTTTGGGAATATTTTCCATGAAACTGAGTTTTTTCATAGCTACCAACAATTTCAAAGTGTATTGAAAACACACTCCAAGGACCTTTTATTTGTCCGCAGAAGTTACTGTCTCAGGAATGTTGTTGCTTATAGTACAACTTGTACTTTTTATACAGAAAATGAGTTGGACCCTTGAGCCCTCACCATTGAAATACCTTCCTTAAGAATAAAAATAGAGGCTTGAGTTCTGCTTTGATGGAATTTCAGCATTTCTCTGGATGATGCACTTTGAGTCACCGGAGGTATTTTAACAAGATACTAAAGCACTCACACAAAGTAGCTACATCAGGACACAGAAAGTGTTGGCTAAAAGGCAAATGTGATGAGATAGGGAAAAGCTCCTTTAAATATGACATGATCAGCAATGATGACAGATAGAAGGGAAACTAAAAATAGCATAAAGTGAGATAATAGATAATACAGTGTCAAATGATCAAATGGCAGTAATTTATAACAATGAGCTTCTTAAAAATGAAATAAATGATTTTTTTCATCACTGCACTGTAATGACAATGTCATATCTTTGACTCCAGCTCTAATGGAAAAGCCACAATCCAGGAACTAACTAGGAAGTGAGTGACAAGGAAGTATGAGCTCACCATGGCCCTGACACTGCCCTCGGCACCAACAGCAGACAGCCGCCAACCTCCAACGCTCCTCTTGGCCAATCGCGGGCTAGCTCATTACGGCCGCAGCCCCACTGTGTTAATTGAAGCCACGCTAACTACACCGTTCCTCCCGCTCTATAAAAGCAGAAGACTCGTCACCCTCACTGGCCGCTTCTCCCTCCAGCTACACAGGTAATTGAATTGTGGCAGGTCTCTCAGTAAGCTGGCTTGTTTTAATAACTTCACTAGATTATGTTTAATAAGTGTGCCTTAAACGCTCTTTTCGTCAGGCCAGGGACGATGAGGAAGGTCAAATGTGATAATAGAAATGAGGAAAAGGGCCATTTTCTTTGCCCTGCTCTAGGGACAGATGTAATCACTGCAGCCTATCACCTTGTCTGTACAGTGTGAGGTTCAACTATGGGCCACAATGCTGCAGACTGTAGAGTTAAGGTAGACCAGCTCCAATACAGCAATGATGTTATAGGGAAAAAGAAGAAGCTCATGCTGATTCCACAAGGTTGCCTTGTCTGTATGTCTATTATCATACCAGCTGTCATGCCTGCTGGTTGGGTAAATACTCAGCTCTGACACTCTCTAAACAAGCTGTCAAAGGGGACATCCAACAGGAAATACTATGAGAAGCCTCTGAAATTAAAGTTACAGTGAAATGAAACGTCACTTTTTCACCTTTTTTCCCAATTGTCCAATAAATCGTATTAAAATCTCCTTACTGGAATTCATTGCATTTTAGCTATACTAGGGAGAGGGTTCTATAGGAAAGGTGTTATCTGTTGGCCAGTCCTTGGGTCAGCTTGTCAATCTAACACTGAGCGAAATGTGACCGGATGATGGTGCTAGAGGAAAAGTCAGGGGCACAGTAAAGTTATTACCATTCTTTCTGAGGGGAACACGAACCCATCCAATTGTATTTGAGATATTTCATTCCAAACACCAAATGGCAACCTTAGCGGAGGTAAACTCACCAGAGTCAGTGGGATTCATCCTCCGGGGGTCATGAATGTCTGTAATCCATCCAATAATTGTTAAGATATTTCAGTCTGGACCAAAGTGGTGGGCCAACTGACTGACATTGTTGTTCCTAGAGAGGCTGATAATAAAAATAATCTTCTTCAGCTCCTTCCTTCTTAAAGCTAGCGTAGGTAATGTTGGAGAAACTTGCATGAGACAGCAACATTTTAAAAGTATCCAACTGAAAAATACTCACCCCTTCCTCCAAAGCCACTCCACCAAAAAACATTTTTATGCACAATGAGCGCTCGGGCAGAGGGCGCGCAGGTAGGTAGGTAGGTAGGTAGGTAGATAGACAGGCAGGTAAGCTAGCAAAGCATTTAATTCAGGCTGAATACAATTATTGGATGGGCATATTACAGGTTTACAGCCACAGATACCAGATTTTTGTCATTTTTTCTGAGCATTTCATTTATTGATTGCTGTTGGGATGTAAAGAGAATCTCAACAAATATAACAAAAAATGCTTCTGAAAAACATTACCTACCCGAGCTTTAAATCCTACAACTTAAAAAAATATGCAAGTGGGAGTTGTATTGGGGCAAATACTGTATGCTGTTTTTCCTTCTGCTAAGACATTAGGGTTGTAATGTAATCCGAAATTAACTAATTGAAATATGCCCTTTTAAACTGTTTCTCCCTCATGACTCTTAATTCAATATAAAATTAATCGGTAATCATCACACACTGTTAAAAATCTGGGTGTGACATTTGACTCGTCACTTACATTTCAAGCTCATATAAGTTCAATTACAAATATTCCATTCTACCACCTCTGTGACTTGCCCGATAGATACTGAAACTCTAATCAGTGCTTTAATAACCTCACGTCTTGACTACTGTAATTCACTACTTATTGGGCTTCCCGCTAAAACAATCGCTAGACTTCAATACGTACAAAATTCTGCTGACAGTCATCCATCAATGAAAGAAATCTAACCTTTGCTCTATAATCTACATTGGCTACCTGTTTCTGTACACATCCAGTACACACTTCTTTTCCAGATCCACATGTGGACTGGTTGGGCAAACTCCCATGAACCCTCCAGCAACCTGGAGAGGGTATAGAGATGGTCCAGTGTTCCATGAATGGGATGAAAACTGCATTGGTCCTCCTGAATACGAGGTTTGACTACTGGCATAGACTATCGGAAAGGTCTATGCCAGTACCCTGGCATAGACTTTTCCAGGGAGGCTGAGGAGTGGGATCCCCTATGGTTGGAACACACCCTCCGGTTCCCCTTCTTAAACAGGGGACCACCACCCCAGTCTGCCAGTCCAGAGGCACTGTCCCCAGCCTCTATGTGATGTTGGAGATGCGTGTCAACCAAGACAGCCCAAGAACATCCAGAAACTTGAGGTACTCAGAGCAGATCTCATCCACCGCTGGTGCCTTGCCGTTGAGGAGCTTCTCAACTACCTTGGTGACCTCAGCTTTGGGGATCAACGAGTCCACAGCAGAGCCCTCGGCCTCTGCTTCCTCAGCGGAAGACGTGTCGGTGGTTTGGTTTGGTTGGTTTGCCCCAATTTCTTCGAGGCCGACCGATAGTCCTTCTCCATGGCCTCACCAAACTCCTCCCAGACCTGGGTTTTTATCTCCGCAAGCTCGCTTGGCCTTACGGTACCTATCAGCTGCCCCCGAGTCCCATGAGCCAAACAGGCTCGATAGGACTCTTTCTTCAGCTTGATGGCACCCCTTACTTCCGGAGTCTACCACCAGGTTCGGGAGTTCGGGATACCTTACGGCCACAGCTCTGAGCAGCCGTATCGACAATGAAGGTGGAGAATATGGTCCACTCGACTCAATGTCTCCAACCTCCCTCTGGATCTGGTTGAAGCTCTGCCGGAGGTGGGAGTTGAAGATATCTCTGACGGGAGACTCTGCCAAACGTTTCCAGCAGACCCTCACAATAAGTTTGGGTCTGCCAGGTCTGACGCACTGTCTCCCCCGCCATTGCATTCAACTCACCACCAGTTGGTGATCAGTTGAGAGATCCGCCTCTCTTTTTACCAAGACATTCGGCCTGAGGTCAGATGAAACAACCACAAAGTCGATCATCGACCACCAGCCTAGGGTGTGCTGGTGCCATGTGCACTGATGGAAACCCTTATGCTTGAACATGGTGTTTGTTATGGACAAACTGTGACTAGCACAGGTCAGGGGGGCCGTTCCTCCCAATCACGCCCCTCCAGGTGTCACTGTCGCTGCCCACGTGAGCGTTGAACTCCTCCAGTAGAATGACGGAGTCCCCGGTCGGAGCGCATTCCAGCACCCCTCCCAGAGGCGCCAAGAAGGTCGGGTCCTCTACACTGCCATTTGGCCTGTAAGCACAAATAGCAGTGAGAGAACTATCCCTGACCCGAAGGCACAGGGAAACAACCCTCTCGTTCACTGGGGTAAACTCCAACACATGGCGTCTGAGCTTGGGGGCTATGAGCAAGCTCACACCAGCCCATCACCTCTCACCACGGGCAACTCCAGAGTAGTAAAGAGTCCAGCCTCTCTTGAGGAGTTGGGTTCCAGAGCCCGACCTGTGCGTGGAGGCAAGCCCGACTATCTCTAACCAGTATCTCTCAACCTTCTGCACCAGCTCAGGCTCCTTCCCCAAAGAAAGGTGACATTCCGTGTCCCTAGAGCCAGATTCCGTGTCCGGGAATTGGGTCGCCGAGGCCCCCGCCTTCGACTGCCACGCAATCCACATTGCACCGGCCCCGGTTTGCTAATGTTAGTTACGTTACTTGCTGTGTCGTTGTTCACTCTATATCATGGTATATGTCATGGTATTGGATTTCTCCAGAATCGCGTACACCACCTTTATCATCCTCCAGCACCTGAAGTCCTCAGGAACCTACGCCAGGATCATGTTTGTGGATTTCAGCTCTGCCTTTAACAATATCATCTCAGTTCTGCTGTCAGAACAAGCTCTCCCAGTTGAGTGTGCTGACTCCCCCTGTAGGTGGATCACAGACTTCCAGTCTGACAGGAGGCAGCACGTGAAGTTGGGGAAACATGTCTCTGGCTCCCGCACCATCAGCTCGCCCCGAGGCTACGTTCTTTCCCCTCTGCTCTTCTCCCTGTACACAAATACTGTAGCTGCACCTCCAGTCACCATACCAATCAAACTCCTGAAGTTTGTGGATGACACCACGGTCATTGGACTAATCTTGGATGGGGATGAGCCTGCTTACAGGAAAGCGATTGACCACCTGGTGACCTGGTGCAGCCAGAACAACTCGGAGCTCAACGCTCTCAAGACGGGGGAGCTGGTTGTGGATTACAGGAAGAACCCAGCCCCACCCACCCCCATCACCCTTTGTGACTCCTTTGTCAACACTGTGAAATACTTATGCCTTCTGGGCATAAGTCATCACCCAGGACCTCAAGTGGGAGATGAACAACAGCCCCCTCACCAAGAAAGCCCAATAGAGGATGTTTTCCCGTGGCAGCTGAAGAAATTCAACCTGCCAAATACAATTTAGTACTTACATACTGCCATCATTGAGTCCATCCTTAGCTCCCCCATCACCATCTGGTATACTGCTGCCACTGCCAAGGACATGGGCAGTCTGCAGCATATCATTCGCTCGGCTGAGAAGGTTATTGGTTATAATATACCTTCCCTCCAGGACCTGTATGCTTTCAGGATCCTGAAGTGAGCAGGAAAGATTGTTGTTGACCCGTCCCACCCTGGACACAAACTGTTTCAGACACTCCCCTCTGCCAGGAGGCTGCGGTCTGCCAAGACCATCTGCAACTGACCTCATCAACAAGGCCACTGACACTGACTTATAATCCCCCTTTTCAGTCCAGTAATTCTGTAAAGTTTGCACATTGCACATCCTGGAATTTAAATACCATGTCAGATTGAACATATCCTATTCTATGATTACTATTTTATTATAACATTTTGGTTTAACATTACTTAATATCTTATTGTCAAATTTATAGTTCAGATTCTTGGCCTGAAGTACTTACTTATGTTTCTTCTTTATACTTCTTTATATTCCTATTATTTTTATTGTTTGCATTAAAAACACCAAAGCAAATTCCTCGTATGTGTAAACCTTTTTGGCCAGAAAGTCGTCTCTGATTCTGATTTTAATTTCTCAAGAAAACATCGCAAAAACTTCAAAGGAAGTGGTGTTCCTCCAAGCTGGAAGAATCTCGTTTGGTCTCGCAAGATAGTCTTGAAACATAGAGGAAATCCCTCCGTAATGCCAGATTGACTGACTGCTCATCATTAAAGTAGCTGTGTGGTTCTTAAAAAGCCCATTCTTGATCCAGAGGTTTTAGATCAACTATAGACCTATATCTAACCTTCTCTTTCACTCTAATGTGTATCATAGCACAGAGACGGTACTGGTGAAAATTACAAATTACCTTCGGATTGCATCAGGGAATGGACTTCTAAATGTTAACGATTACTCATCCATACATGCCAAAGTTAGTTAGAGTGCTAGGTGCTGTGCTTGGACTAATTCTATTCAATTCATTATATATGCTTCCTTTAGACAATATTATTAGGAAACACTCCATAAACTTTCATTGTTATGTGGATGATACCCAGTAATATCGATCAAACCAGATGAAACTAATCAGTAAGCTAAACTTCAACCATACCATGAAGACATAAGGACTGTCTTTTTTCACCTACGTAACATTGCAAAAATCAGACAGATCCTGTCTCAGAATGATGCAGGGAAACTAATCCATGCATTTATTACTTCTTGGCTGGATTATTGCAATTCCGTATTATCAGGCTGCCTGAATAAGTCCCTCAACACTCTCCAGTTGATCAATGATGCTGTGACACGTGTACTGACTAGAACTAGGAAAAGAGATCATATTTCTCCAATATTAGCTTCTCAGCACTGGCTCCTTGTAAAATCCAGAATGGAATTTAAAATCCTTCTCCTCACCTACAAAACTCTCAATAGCCAGGCACAAGAGAATCTTAAAGAGCTCATAGTACCCTACCACCTGACTAGAACACTGCACTCCCAGAATGCAGGGTTACTTGTGGTTCCTAAAGTCTGTAAATGGGAGCCAGAGCGTTCAGCTATAAAACTCCTCTCCTGTGAAATCAGATCCCAGTTTGGGTTTGGGAGGCAGACACCATCTCCACATTTAAGAGTAGGTTTAAGATGTAAGATGACTCAGGTGAGTCCTGAACCATGCCCTAGTTATTCTCCTTTAGGCCTAGACTGCTGTGAGACTTCCCATGATACTGTCCTTCTCTCCCTCTCCATCTGTATGTATTCATATCCCATTAATGCATATTACTAACTTGACTTCTCTCTCCTGTAGTTTTGTGGTTTCTCATCTCTCCTCCAGTTGCTTTGCAGGTATTACATCCTCAGGAGCTACAGGGTCTGGATCTATGATTACATGGCACCTTCTGTTCATGCTTCACAACCACTACTACAATTATTATTAGTCTTATTACTATTATCATTATTCCTATCATTACTATTATTGTATTAATATTAATAGGGAATAGACCCAAGCACATACAGAAGTGGCAGGATGATAAGTGGTCTTTGTCTAGATGATAGATGACAAGTGGCAAAACACGTTACAAGCAGGCAGGCGACGAACAGGTAGCAGACAGGCAAAATCCCAAAACAATCAGGAAGACAGAACATAGCAACAAAGTAGTACACAAGGTGTTACATTTTCTCAAAACTGGCGAACTCAAATGCAAACTCTGTCACAAAGGGATGAGTAGTTAACAGGAAGGGTTTATTGAACTGGACACTTAGAATTTTAGAGGGATTGGGGAGAGGCGGATAGAGGATGGAGGCTGAAGGGAGCGAGGGAGGCCATCGGGGGAAGGAGAAGTGGTTGGGGGTATAAGTCTGGGGGTGCAAGTCTGGGGGTGCGTTGAGCTCTGACAAAACGAGGCTTGTAGTTGAGTGGGCTGGCAGGCAAGTAGTGTTGCTAGGTGGGGAAAGTTGACTGGAGGGCAGACAGGCAGCTTTCTTGCGCGTAGCAGGCAGACAGATGAGGCTTGTTGCCAACAGAGGCGGTGATCCTGAACACAGGGAAACAAAATTAGAACCATTCAAAAGGTACAAGCAAGTTAAGTAACTAGAATATTTCTAAAGGCAGGAACGTGATCTACCACAAGAGTTGAACAACAATCTTGCGATGAGTGGAAAGAAGACCAAGGTTGATAAAGCAGGGCTTGATTGGTGGATGGATTGCAGATGTGCAGTTTGGAGTATGTGACTTGGATGAGTAATCAGAGCCAGTGGAGAGAGGGAATGGCATGCCCAACACACAGAAATAAACAGGGAAACGAAAGCCCAAGCTAAAGTTACAGCACAGGCCCATAACACAAAGAGATAAGGGAAACACACAGACTATATACACACTCTGGAAGGGGAGCCAACGAGACACAGGTGAGCTAAATGATACAGGTGAAAACAATCAGGGCAATCACAGACAGGACTCAAAACTAACAGACACAAGAGGGAACAGACATATTACACAATAAAACAAGAACTAACATAAACTAAACAAAAATCCAGGAACAG
This sequence comes from Coreoperca whiteheadi, assembly GCA_011952105.1. Taxonomy (NCBI): domain Eukaryota; kingdom Metazoa; phylum Chordata; class Actinopteri; order Centrarchiformes; family Sinipercidae; genus Coreoperca; species Coreoperca whiteheadi. The sequence goes on from CM022478.1 coordinate 28,821,727, forward strand.
GAACAGACATTCAAAATAAAACAGGGAATCACGAGCATGACAAACTTCAGTTATAAATTGGCGCTATATAAATAAAATTGAATTGAATTGAATTTAGTCTTCCAAAAAGTTGCTTCAGCTGTGATTGTTTTGACTGGCTCTGTGCATTTTAAGGTCATCTGAAAGTTCAAAGGTTCAAATATCAGACTGGGGTCGAGTCTTATCAGTCTGGGCTGATGGTTTGGTTTCAGATAGCCACATGTCAGCTTCGGCAGCTTGGTCAGACTCAGCCATACTGGAAGGCAGGACCAGGAGAGGCAGAACCAATAGGTTAAAGGTCACACTGCTGAACAAATAAGAGATAAGGGAGCAAAAAGAGGTGCCCTCTTTCATGTTGGCTCTAACTTTGAGGTGACAAAAATGAGACATACACTGAGAGATAAAAAAACTGAATGGGTTTTAAAAGAGAAAGCAGTATAGTGTGATGTCCTGAGCAGACAGGGACAAATGAAGACTATTCAGACAGTGAAATAGAGTGGGGGAGACAAATCTGCTGTGGGGGAGCCAGATCTTGGGAAAGAGGGGGGGGCAGGCTGCAGACAGAGATGCATAGGGAATGTAAGTAAGCTGATCAGCAGTCAGCAGGGCCGTGTGGGCAACACCAACAGCAGCACCACTGTCACACAGACACCTATTTGCATAATATTGTGTGTTGTCAGAGGAGAGACGACTAGTGCACATAGTTATCTGTAGGAGCAGGACGTACATGTTACCGTGTGTGTGTGTGTGTGTGTGTGTGTGTGTGTGTGTGTCTTTTCCGTCCGCCTCTTCCCGTCACCGCGCTGGACAGGTGGCATCCCCTAGCCCTGTGATTAGCGTGTCAACGTCTTAACATGTCGATGGGAGCACCGCTGCAGGCATCTACTTTCATATATAAATGTAAATTCAAACAGTCCCCTGTCCTCCCACCTTAACACACCTGCACTGCGTCGCCTCTGACAGTTCAGGATTGATTTGGCTGCTTCCCATCCGCCGAGACAGCGGCGGAACGGGCGCTGGGATCGCCTCGGACACTGGCAAACAATCACGAGACACTTCAAATCGTCAACAGGGACGGGCCAGCTGGGGGAAGAAATGACAGTCACAAAATTTCCCAATCAAGAAAACTTTGTATGAAAGCCATCCATGAAACTTTTGACCCCTTATTTCTTCTTTCATATTCTAATGACGAGTCTCTGCGGATGAGTCCTCATCAGGGCTCAGAAGGAAATGACAGGCCTCATCAGATTCTAGGAGTGACTACGTTGTCAATCCACACACTGATTTGGGATTGGGTAAAACACATTTCAAATTGACAAAACCATTGGTGATTTTTTTTCTCTGAGGGGTAGGTTTAAGTTTCTTTTTAAAGGGAGCATAAGTTCTCAACTCAGCTTGGATTTAGTTTAGCCAACAGAATGAGGTTGGCTGGGTGAACCCATCTTTCAGTTTGTTTTCATCACAATTGTAACAAATTACAACAATATAAATATTGTTTAGAAATTAAATATCATTTCCAGTGCAATCAAAGGATTGGAAATGGCGTTGTCATTTTCCTACATACCTAAGTAGGTAACCCCAAGTTACGTCAATGAATAATAGCAAAAGTGAAATGGCTACATTGCCGTGGAATTTTGTACAGACCATTTGTGGGTGTTTCACAAGTTATTAGGATACATTGTCTTGGGACTGTGAATGTCTGTACAGCATTTTGTGCCAATCCATCCATTAGAAAAATCAGGGGATCACCAAAGTCATTAGGGTTCATCCTTTGGGAACCATGAATGTAAAGAATGTAATTTTAAAAAAGTATTGTCAATCTATGGAATTGTCATCTTGGTTTTTCAGCCTTGACCAGAGTGGTGGATCTACAGACCAAGGGACATTGCCATTCCTAGAATCCCACCATTAAAAAAAAAAGGCTAGCGTTCAGTTCAGTGCAATTTTGAATCGATTGCAGGAGTGTGAGTCTGTTGGTATGTGCACTTTCACTTGAACAGTAAGCAGAGATAGAGGACGGGTCTGAGTGGTGGGAGGCAGTCAGAGGGTCAGTACAGAGATTATGGATGACCCCATGGTGGTGGGGGAGTTGTTGGCAGTTTTGGGGAGGGGGTTGGGGTTGCTCCAGGTATCCGGGAGGTGCAAGACAGGAGATGAACCCAGCTCTGCCTGTACCTGCCATCGACCTGGACGCACATATCAGTTTAGATGTGATTTCCTCCGGAATTGCAGGCACTTACAAGGTGAACCCTCCACTGCCTCGGTAAGTCCAGGGTATATTCTGCACCTACTGAAGATAAAAATACATTGAATGTCCCTGAATGCTGAACTCTAGGGGTGTGTATATATGTGTATGTGTATGGGGGTGGGGGGGTGACATTCACTGCAAAAAGCCAGATGCAGTGATACATTCAAACTCTTGATTGAAATTGAATGTGACTTTGATGGAAAGGATGCTACCGTACAGCATGCACTAACAGATGAGTATTGCCAAATTCAAAAAGCTGAACTGAACTGAACAGAATGGAATTTTTTATTAACTCTCTCTTGTGGCCCTTAGAGGCAACAATGTTTATGGTTATCATGGATGAATCCAATCTATCAGCCCTGTGGTGGCTTTAAAGGAAAGGTCACAGGACAGCATTTCTTCCCTTTTTTATATGGAATGAGTCAACAGACAATATTTATCTATCTATATATCTATATTTGATATTCCCTGCTTTTCTTCAGTGATATTCCCAATCCCCTCCCTCCCTGCCTCCTTTCCACACAGGAATGGCCTTGAAGGTGTGTTCAGACTGAGGGAATTTTTGCAGGCAGTGCATTTACATTTAAAGTAAATGCAAAGACACAAACACGTGTTGTGTACAAATTTGTGCTGTGTTGCATAAATTAAGACATATCTATAAGATATATCTATGTGACTTGAAAACTGTTAAACTTACATGTATCCTCAGGCTTTATGGCTTACCTCTATGTGTTTCCGAGAAAAAGTTGCTTTGTGTTCTGTCTGAACACACTTGAGCAGACATAGCCCTACACACAACAATTCAATTCAATTTTATTCATATAGCCCAATATCACAAATCACATTTTGCCTCAAAGGGCTTTACAATCTATAACATACGACACCCTCTGTCCTTAGACCCTCGATTCGACAAAGGAAAAACTACCCAAAAAAACCCTTTTAACAGGGAAAAAAATAATAGAAACCTCAGGAAGAGCAACAGAGGAGGGATCCCTCTCCCAGGACGGACAGACATGCAATAGATGTCGTATTTACAGAATAGATTCATAGCAGAAAATCATAGCACATACAAGTATGATGACAATGGCAAAATTGTAGTATATATAATTATCATGAAAAGTGTGGGATGTAAAACATAAGGGAAGGTGATGGGTCCAGACGGACAACCGAGCAGCTCCAGGTGGAGCCCAACGAGCAGGACCCGAGCCACTCGTCCCCTGCACCGTAGACACAGCAGCACTGCCCCAGCAGGTCGCCATAGTCACACATCCAGATACATGTCCGGAGGCTAAAATACCTGCTGACATTGCTGAAACAACACACAACTGATAATAGGAAAGAAAACTTAAGCAGCTAGTGTAATTTTATAAAGATGCCTTTTACAGCATACCTAGACTTGCTATTTTAGAAAAGAAATAATTTAACCACTGGGACATGGTTGGTGCCTGGGTGGATTTTCACTCAAGTAAAGGCTGATAGTCCTTCTAATAGAGATGTGAAGATATTAAACTGTATTTTGGCAGAAACTGTGCTACATTTGAAATAAATTAAAGCTATGGCTTAAATTGTAGAGAACAGGAGATTTAAGAAGCATATTCATTTTGAAGAACTGGATGGAAGTGCTGGTCAAAGATAAATTTGGGCATGGTGGTAGCAGAAGACATTTTGAGGTCACTAAAATGGTTAGGAATCCGCCTTTGGGGACCATGAATATTCATACCAAATTTCTTCATCAAAGAGAGATAAACCAACAGACCAACCATCATTGCCATCCTTAGGCCATCATGCTAGTAGGGCATGTGACCGATTTTAGTCCCCCATAGTGAAGAATGCTGGTTGTAGAAGCATCTACAGAGTACAGGGGGAGGTAATAGTGATGGTTTACCTTGTGGAATAGGGGGTGACAGTGAAACATGATTTTACGTTCTTGAATTAGAACAATTTGTTGTGAAAGAGAATTCAATCAAATGTTAAGGCTCCTCGGACTTACTGACACAGCTAAAATACTGTTTTCATCCTACCTGTTTTGCTCCTCAAACCAACATAGATTTCCATATTAGCTGGCTCACTGAGTCAACTCTTAACCATTGCTTTACTCCTTGCCAAGAGTAATCTTTGAGCAGATGCACTAAACACACTTGGATCAGAGCACACACTTCAAGGCTAGGGCTGACCTTCAAAAGCAGAGTACTATAGGTGTGTCTTACACGTGTCATATATACTGTACATACATACACACACAAGAAAGGATGCTCTGTTGTCAGCAGGATACTTTCAGTTTAAGGAGGGCAAGAGCTCACTTTAACAAGAACAAAGGCAACATACAGTATACGCCTGAATACACCTGGCTTACACTGATAGACTGTATGAGACTGAAATTGTATTTCTTAAAAAGTGGATCGGGTCCAAAAACAACAGCTGTTTTAAAAGAAACCTTTGATCTGAAATTGTCTACCTAGAAATGTGTATTCCATTCCACCAGGAAACATTCCTTCTCAATAACTGCTTAATATTTTCCTTAACAGCATGTTTTACTAGATTAATCACCAACAAACTGAGGTGATTCATTGGTTATCATAATTGCATTTTTGACCAGATAAAAAAAGTATACATAAAACTAACGTGTGGAATGGAACAACTCATAATGCGTATTACCCGTATTATCAGCATGCACTTCATGTTTTACCTCCAAATTATGGAAACCTTCCAGCTCCACTGGTGAAATACATATTTTACTGACAATTGTGTGTGTTTCATAGTTCCTGAAAAGATGATATTTTGGAGATATGATACAGTATAACATGTATGGGAGCATAATGGTTGTTTTATACAATCTTTCTTCATTTCCATTTTTCCTCCTACCATCTTGTATCTATAGCCGATTCTCCAGTCAAAAACAACTGATCATTTTATATTTTATTCTATAATTAACCAATTTAAAAGGTTGTCAGCTGACAATAGGATATAAAAAAGAACCCTCCAATCACAAACCCACACGCACACGCACACGCTTGGTGAGTGTGTGTGTGTGTGTGTGTGTGTGTGTGTGTGTGTGCGTGTGTTTGTGTGTGTGAGCCACTACAGCCACTTCAATTAAAAAACATGGGCAGGGAAGAGGAATGTGCAGGTTTTTCCTTAGAGACCAGAGTCAATACAAACACTGAATGACACGCTGATGCAGGCAAGGCGCTCACTGCACTGTTGCTCATGCACTTACACACACACACACACACACACACACACACACGAATGAACACACGCTCAAACAAACCAGTCAGCAAAACAAGTCAAAAATACACACAGAATCTCTCAGAAGAGACAGCAAAAAGCTCATCAAGCATGTTTTTATTTTTTGTCTCTTTTATCTTTTCTTCTGCATCTTGTGACTGGCCTGATTGAGTTGTAAATCATCAAAATAACAAGTTGATTTCATACTGAGATGTCAGAAAAATTCTTGACAAAGCCGAGGAATGGCATAATTACAGAGGAAATTAAAAAATGTGTCCAAATGTGCTGTTGCAAACAGAAACAACAAACATATTACATTCCCCCTGCAGGCTACATCAACACTAACTGTACAGTACGCTGCATTCAATAATAATGCATTTAATTAGCTATTCCATTCTTCAGTAGCTTCTTTGACTTGGTTATGAAATTGTTTAATTAGAAAAGAAATACACAATAAAAAAATACATTGGAATTGTTATTGTTTTCGGTGTGTGCTTTCCAGAGTCAGTATTGATGGGAGCAGATGGCATCGGCAAGCTGCATCAGCGGCAGGCGGTGTGCGTGTGTGTGCATGTGCATGTGACAGGGCTAGTTTCAATTCATACTCTCCCTGCACCTTTGATAGTCAAGTGGATTACACCTTGTGTTCAAACAGAAAGAAAGAAAAGCGGCAGAACACAAAATGGAATTAGGAGGCTGCTTATAGGCCCTGATTCATTTATTGTTAACTCCTTCCAGTTCATTAAGCCTAATCCATGTTAGGATGGTAAGTAACAGAGGACCTGAATGGGCCCAGGCAGGCTGAGGGGGGACATGTGTGCCTATTGTGGTCCTCTCTTGGGTTAATCCTAGTCCCTGTGGTGTGTTCGTGTGTGTGAGATCGGGGGAAACAGGGAGTCAGCTGGACAAGGGGGTGAGCACTTTTCTCCTGCTGGGTGCCCGTGCTCTGGGTGGGTGTTGAGACCCACCCTCCAACCTTTTGAGGGGGGGGGTAGGCCCCGAGTCCCTTTGACAAGCGTGAAGCAGCCCTTTCCTTTTGTGAATCAATCTGGCGGGGCTCTTCGCGCCTCGCCTGGCCAGACACACACACACACACACACACACACACACGCACAGAGGGTCACCGATGGCCGTGTTAATACAGATGTACATGCCAATAAGGCCTCTTAATCAGTACACAAGAGGGAGAGATTGACTTTTAAAGAAGACATACGGCCCCACTTTCTTTCAGCCCCAGTGGAGCCGTTTGCTCTGCGCCGCGCTGACTCCTTTAATTTTCCCTGTATGGTTGACTCTGGCCTCAACAGAGGAGACAGGATCTGTAAACACACCATTTTATTTACGTTGCAAATTTCATTCAAGGTGGCAGTTCAAAGTGCTTGACAAATTGCATTAAATAATTAGCACAGGAGGAGACAAAAAAGTAGATAAACTAAGAAAATGCAGCTTCCCCGTATTTTGTGTAACCCTAGGAACAGTCAGCAAACACAAGTCAGAAATACAATGAAGCTCAAGCCCTGTAGGAGATTTGTAGAAAAATAGCAGTTTTTAAAAATCAATCATCTGACCAAAGATCCTTTTACATTAAGGGTGTCAAAACATTTTCTGCCATAGTTATCATATCAAAAGTATTGACATACACTGCGATGTCATTTTAATGATTGCCTCCAGACATGTTTTAAGACAAATAATTATACTCTGCTTTGAATAATAATATGTCCCCTATATGGTGAAAGTTAAATTACCTTGTTAGAAATTTGTAAAAATTACATTCCGCTTTTTCTCCCTCATTGAAAAATCCACAATCTCTGAACATGCAAATCTTGTTCATTTCAAACATTTAACAGCTGGACACACGATGTCTCCAACTCCACTGAACACTCCATTCTCAGTGTATGTGCACTGGAGGTTTCCACATCACACTTCATACTGCACCGTGATTGCCTTCCAAAGTAGTTGTGATGTCACAGATCCTGCTCGTAGGTCCAGGTGTTGAGCTGAGATTTAAGGTGAGCTCAGAGAAACTTTCCTCCTTCAGCAGATGAATGTGACAGCACCCTTGTAGTGTCAAACTCTGCACAAACATCATTCTGCAGAGTGAAGGTCAAACATCCAAGTGAAGGAACATTATGGCATGTTAACTTGTGTCAGTGAACAGGAAAGAGCCAAGTCAGACCCTCTGTCCGAAGGTTATTTAGCCTTGGCCTGCTTACATAATTCTTCTCTGCTTTTGTAAAATTCAGAGAGTTTTTAATAATGTAATTAGTAATTAAAGCACTAATATCTGAGTGGGTTTTTATGGTCTGTATTCCAGGGCCTAAACAATGCAGAGATTTGGGAGTAGATGGGCGACAAAGATAGTTGTCTTTTTTTTAGCACAAAATAATTCTGGCACATTCACTCGTACATTTGTTCAATGCACTGACATAGTGAGTCAATGGGACCATGGTGGAATAGAAATGTATTCTTGAGTATAATTAGAGTGAGAGTAGAACACAACCACAGTATTTAATTTTTTCAAATAAATTCTCTTTTCAGTCGAATGTTTGACCTATCTTTAAATCATGCCTTGTTAGTTGTAATTCGAATTTTTCCAGAAAGAAAACGTTTTTTCTAAAACAAATTGATAAGCACCAAAAAATATATTTTAGGAGGTTATATGTAAGGACATGCTTAAAACAGTTTTTTATTATATATATTATAACAGGTTTTGTTCGGGAATAAAATATGGCCAAACATTGAACTAACCAGCCAGTGTCGGTATATTTTCAAGTATATTTTTAAGTATATTTTCCTCTAACATAAATTTAACCTTTTTTAACAATAAAATGTATAAGGTTCAGTGTTCAGTTATTCGCCATTTTACAACGCAGGGTTGCACAATGAAATTAAAGTTGTAGCCCCCTGCACACAGAGAACATACAATGACTGGAAATATTTAAAATTAGCATTGAATAAAAATACAAATAATATACTTATTGATTATATTAAATGTAGTGTTTTAGTAATGGGCAAAACCACCATAACAGAAAGTTCCATGTCATTTATTTATGGTGGAGTGCAGCGGATGAGGTGGAGTTGAGGAGTCTCACAGAATTCTGGAATTTTGCCTTCTTACGTGTCCTTAAGAAATAAAGCGTTTCTGAGCTATCTTGACCAGGGTGGAGATTCAGGTGGACTGAATTAAAATCCAAAGTACTGATCTATCATGTAAGCTAAATTTGGCAGCCCATTACCTCATATTCTCAAAACATAATACATTATATTATACATTATATAGCTTATATTTTTTATTTACACAGTGAAACTATTTATTGTTCACATGTCAAGACATGTTTGATTGTGCTGCAAGCTTAATAGAGGGTTTGCACCTACGTCACGGTTTGGTCAGTTACCCGGATGCACGGCCATATTGGAGATACTCTGATGTAAACAACAGCATGGATTCCTTGGTTAATACACCACTGAAGACTACTTTCTACTAATTTATTATGTCTAAACCATGAAAAAAAGAAGCAAAGAATGGGCAGTAGCATCCTTATGTTTCTGCTAGGTTCGATTCACACGACGTTTGTAGCTTGAGGTCAGTGAGTCCTCAGGTGATCGTGGTGCTTGTTTTCCGTTCATATTAACGCAGGGCACCCAATCTGTATACAGGTCAGATCTTTTGCCTAGAATACAGTAATAATATATTTAGCACCATTAACTACATTTCAGTACAATTTTACAGAAAATATGCAAGTCTTGTACTATTGGAGAAGGTTAAGAAATGAGATTAGAATCAGATTTTTAGCCAAGAAATAACAAACAGCAACGTAATATCAATAGAGTATACTATTACACTACAGATTTGTTAAGATAGTAGCCTAATATTTCACCTAACGTTAGCGGACTAGAAATAAGAAGAACAAACGCGAACGTTGTCAAGATTCTTGCTCTTGAAATCCTGGTTCAGTTGGGCCACAAACGCCTTCTTTCCTCAGCCAGTTTTTTGCACTCTTCTCCTTGATTTGTTACTACTTTTGGCAGTATATAAAACTTCAAATGTTTTTCCCGGTCCGACCGATTAGTGGGGCCTAAAACACGACAATAATTGACCATTTTCAGCAGAAATAAGCAGCAAAAGTTTGCGAGTTCCGTTTGGTTCGGTGGCATTGCTTACGTTCAGCATCTCCAATATGGCCGACTTCCGGGTTGATGACGTGTCGTGAAAACACACTATAGTGAAGGTGTTTGTTAGGCGTGTTTGCAAGCATTGTAACATGATATCCCTGATAGCAAGAATCTTTGGGTCGCATCCATCTTAAAGCCTTGTCATCTGGCTATAGTCTACGCACAGTTTAAGCCGAGTTGCCAGATCATGGCAAAATTTGGAATTGTTTTTTTTTTTAACTACCTTTGTTTTACTACTGCTCACCAGATTTGGGCCAAATCTGACCTAGGCGTATTATACATTTGGGCCAAATAGATTTAAAACTTGTCCAAAAACAACAATTTTTCTGTGTTGAAAACCATTCTTGTTGTTGTTGGCATGGTTGTTAGATGTCCACTGGCAATCCCATGATGCCTTGGCTTGAGTCTATCGACAAATCAGAGGCTGTGTTTTGACTTGTCAAAAAAAAAAAAAAGAGCGCAGCAAGTGTGGGGCGGGGACTCAGTTATAACAACAACAATAATAATAATAATAATAATAATAATAATAACATCAATAATAATAATAGTAACAATTAAAATAATTTTGGTTTGGCCTTTCTAAAACGGGTGGAATTCTTTTTGTGACAACTGATTGCCTTTTAGTTTGTAAATTTTTTTAGGATCGCTGGACCTTTGACCAACTGGACACTGGAGAGGCTGTGTGGGCATGTGTGCGGCAGCACTGATCTCAAACGCATTGCGCATTGGAGTATAATGAGATTTACCCCATTCCCCCATCAATAAATATATACTACCAGGGCAGCACTCGAAATAATGAGTAGATAGTATTTGGATTTGGATAGTATTGTATGGTGCGCGTCCAGGGTGTCATGAGCATTGCATGGATGTATAGTTGTAATTACATTTTTAAATATTTTATTTGGCTTCTTGACATGGAAATGGCCTGGACAGGATGTCAGAAGAAAGGCAGCCTCTCTCAAGCAATAGATAAGAGGGCGACAAAAAGCGCAAATTAGATGAATAAACAATAGATCGTTTGCTTAGTCGCTTTGGAGAGCGCACAGAGGAAGTAGAGAAAAAGAGACAAAAAGTAAAAAAAGCTGGAAAAAATTTAAATAGTTTTTGATATGTGTTGGTTAGAATGTTAATTTCCCCCCTCTGAATTTCAAGACTCAGAAGAACAATTCAAAAAAAATTAATAAATCCTGTTCATTATTATTCTCTGTGTGATTTGAATACAAATTTGTGAAATTCAATTTCCATTTTATTTTTAATTTTGAGATTATGGTGCTATAACTATTTATAGAGTCATGTGACATCACTGCAGCATACATATTCTGATAGCCTAGGTTGTCCTGAAAAAAACAATGTACATAACTTTATTGTGCATTACAGGGTTGAGCTTATAAGTTTTATTACACAAGGAGACCAACCAAACCTAAAATAGGAAAGAATGGCCGAATTGACCGAATGACACTAAATCGCAGCAGTGATTTAGACTCCGTCATAAAGAGCCCTTCGTGTTCATGACAGGTGCCATGTCATGGTTATGACAGTGTCATGTCAGTCTTATACCTTCAAATAAAGCGTTAACAAGAACAAGGGATTTTTAGTTTTCAAGTTCAGCGCCCTCAAGCAGTTTACAAAAGAACCAGACAGCTGAGGAAAAGGGAACGCAGGTTCTGTAATCAAAAGTCTTAACTCGTTACTTTACTGGAGAGAACGCAATTGGTATGGACACTGAGAAAAGAAAGTGTCCTGAGGCAAACCAATCAAGGCAGAACTGTGCTACCACGTTGATACAAATTCCTCTGAATCACAATGAATCAAGTTGGACAATAGGGCCACAATGGCCCCTTGATTAGCGTCTATTACTCAGATGTATTAGTGCCTTGCACCCATATTAGAAGTCCTCGTTTAACACCGTTCAAGGGGCGGACCAGAAATCCCCAAGTTTCTAAATTGGAATTTAATTCCCCCAGGTACTTCTGCTCATATGAGAAAAGTTGGAATGCATTTGATCTGTCCTAATTTCATTTAATTAGTGACAATGGTTGCTCGGGGAGTCCCACAGGGCAGAGGGAAATATGGGCTGAAGGGATGTGAGCGTCAGAAAAGTGATGGGAGAAGTGGCATCAATAAACTGTTAGAGACTCATTAGTAGGCTAAATGGCTCTCCCAAAGTCACGACACTTTAACACGGGACCTGGCGCCTAATTACTGGCCTCAGTATCCATTACAGGCCCCTCCTCTGCTCCCCTCCCTACATTCCTCTTTCTTTTTATTCCACCCATCTCAGCCACAGTGGAATCGGCCTGTTAATGATTGCTTTACAGAGCGAGATTAGAGGGCCATTGTAGTGGGGGCGAGTGTGAGTGTGGGCAGCCAACATGAGGAAGCGAATGTGTAAATTGGTGTCTGTGTTGATTAAAGCTTTCAGGGATGTAAAAGCACCAAAATGTCCTGCTTGAGTTAACTCTGCCAGACCCACCTGTGGCCCATCATTACAAACACATGCGTGGCTAGCCATTGTTCGAACTCACAAAAGGTCATTTTACATTGCAACAAAGATCCCAAATTATGTGGATGTTTGTCGAAAATGATGCACAAGACCCCTAGAATGTTTCCATTTGGTATAATGGTGCAATCTAAAAATCATGGCACCTTTTACAGCAATATTTTACATGATCAACATAAAGCTTCAATGAAATGTTAGAAAATGTGAGTAAAGAACGTATTTGACAAAGGTATGAAAGATGGAAAATATTTTGCTAATGTTAATAGCTAAAGAGAAAAGATTGAGTTTTTGGATGTTTTAATTTCAAACGTGCGAAACTTAAGCATGAATCAACATTTTAGTTGTGACAGTTCGTTAAGTTTTCTACACTTCTCCATTGGTAGTTTGGCGAACTCTTCTTGAGCAAACTGCTCCAGTTCGCTCAGGTTGGATGGGCGCCGTCTCACAACTGCAAGTTTCAGCTCTTTTCACAGATGTTCAATGGGATTCCGATCGGGACTGTCAACAGGCCACTCAAGAATGTTCCAATGATTCCTTCTTCTTCATTCTCTTCTATCAATGTTTGGGGTCATTATCATGCTGGACGACCCATGACCTGCGACAGAGACTCGGGCTGTATGTTTCGCTCTAAAATGCCTTGATACGCTTCTGATTTCATTGTCCCCTGCACAGATTCAAGGCACACAGTGCCTGAGAACAGCAAAGCAACCCGAAAACATCACTGAGCCTCCTTCATGTTTCACAGTTTACAGCTTCTGCATCACATCGATGACTGACACCGAAAACAGCCAATGGGAAGAGAAAAACGTTTTCCCCTGGATCAGGGAGCATTTCATGCCAGAAACACCTGTGTGAAAACCTATGTGGCACGCAATGTCTGGCTGATTATGGTTGTAAATTCATGGTACAATAAGTACTTTATTGAGTAATTTAAAAATTTTCCACCAGACTGGTGGTGAGCTGGATCCCTCTTGGTGGCTAAGGATCATGGATAATGTAGCCTAGCCTCCTGCTATCCAAAACTGACAACAAAGATCTTTATTTCTCAGAATCGAAGGAGAAATAATTTAAACTGATAGCCGTAACATTAACATATCTTATTTTTGAATTATTAAGGAAACTGAGACATGCTCACAAGTCTGTCTTTACATATGAATTCAACATTGGCACATAAGCTCTCACTGAAACTCGAACTGTAGGGATTCACTCCTGTTTTGTGCCAGTATTCAATTTGTGGCCTAATTCCACTATAGAGGTCATGATGACATCAATAGTTTGAGGGGTTGACATAAACGCGGCCTCCCTAGCCATGCCATTATGATCAAGGCTGGAAATACCAACTGGGCAAAGTGTCAACTGACCTGGGGCACCCGACCCTCAGGGGGGGCAAAGACTAGTTTATGGTATTTTAATTATTTGCAAATCTGAATTGCATGCACCACAGAAACACATTTTTAACTGTAATAATATGGGCCTTAAAGCAACATCTGCGTTACTACCTAATTTTGAGGCCCTATAGAGGGGCCTTTTTTATAAGCCTTTTTGTTGCAGTCAGTCAAGTCACAAACAAATTACTTATTATCTACTACATACATAATGTATTGACGTGGGGTCAATAGTTAATTTTCGTCACAGGACAAACTAATGGGTTAACCCAGCCCTGGTTATGAGATTCTACCGACCAACAATAATGTTTCAATGATGTTTTCATTTGGGCATGTTCTAATGTCCAATTATGATTTAAATGCTTTTTCTGACATAGAGAAAACAGTGAATCCTTTATTTTCTGGCATGAAAATGGTCAGATCTACTGTTGGTACAGACAAACCAAGCCAAAACTCCGATTCACAAATATTCCTATCAGTATCAGGTGTCAAAAACCATTATCGATCACTGGAAGCCCCACTAGAAGTGAAGCACGTGCAGGAAAATGCTGATGACAGGAGTTAAAAAGAGAAAAGAGGAGGTGAGTCAAGGAAGAAGAGGCTTTAAAATCAGACCATATCCATTGTATGTGGGGGCGTGGTGGTGGTGGTGGTGGTGGGGGGGTAACCGATCTCATCTCATGTCCTCTCTCATGCTCTCTGAATGCGGTCCTAATTGGCAGGGCTGTGTGAATAGGCAGCTGGCCGAGGAGTGCCTGTACAAAAGAACACACAGTGAGACGGTGCTGGAGATGAGGCCTTCTCTATTCACAACCTCTACCCCCAAACTAAAAAAAAAAAAAAAAAAACCTGAAGAGAGAATGAGAGAAAGAAAGCGAAGGGGATGGTTGGGGGTGGGGGGGGGGGGGGGGGAAAAAAAAATCAAAAAA
>CM022478.1:28845081-28862522 GCA_011952105.1 Coreoperca whiteheadi
CCACCCAAACAACAAAGGCTGGACTTCGGTAGAAACAAGGATCTATGTTAAGTGACTTCAACAAAGACTGGCATTATTTTATTTTTTAATAAAAACATGTATTTTTTTTTCAGGAATTAGTTTTTAAGTTCAACTTAAAGTGTTTGGCGATACATTGTTGACTTTACTGTTAAAAATGCACTTCCAATAAAGTGAGTGTTGGCAAAACCAGCGGTCATTAACCCTGTATTGTGACCAAGCAAACACACTAAATCTGTATATATAATTATATATACTACGAGTTCCTCATTGGCATCATATTTGTGTGTTTCTGGATCTGTCCTCGACACTTTTATGACCTACATTTTGTCATTATGATTGTATATACGATGGTCTTCTGTTGTGAATCTGTTCTGTACACACGACATCTGTCCGGCCTGGGAGAGGCATCCCTTCCGGAGGTTTCTACCATTTTTTTCCCCTGTTAAAAGGGTTTTTTGGGGGGTATTTTTTCGTTATTCGAATCGAGGGTCCAAGGACAGCGTATGTTGTACAGATTGCAAAGCCCTTTGAGGCAAATTTGGCATTTGTGATATTTGGCTGTACTAATAAAATGGAATTGTATATTAATAATGTTGCGGTGTTGTTTTTCATATGTCTGATCCCTGCTCCTCTGCTGCTGCGATCGGGCTCAAAGTGGGTGTGACAGGTGGGCACAGTCAGTACTCACCACAACCTCTGTGTGTGTGTGTGTTTGTGTGTGTGTGTGTGTGTGTGTGTGTGTGTGTGTGTGTGCGCACAGTGACGGACGTTCACGGGTAGCAACCAGAGCTGATAACACGGGTTTCACTGTTAGGGTTTTGTTTAGTGCGCGTTGACATGCATGTGTATGTATATTGGAGAGCGTGTGTGTGAGCAGGTCATAAATATGCATCGCCTACTGTATATATTTGTAGATGGCATCACGGTGCTGATTATACGGTTTCTGCCGTATCACCTTTCTTTTAATCTCTTTTGAAAATATTTTGCTGATAATTATTTTTCCGACTGTTTTCTTTGCATTGCTGTTGCGTTCGTGTTTGTCCTTCTACAGTATCGCCTATTCTTTGCTTCTGCCTTTTGGCTCTTTCATGCGCCGATTTTCTTTTTGTTCCGTTTTTCTTGCCTGGTTTGCTGTTTGCGTTTAGTCTTTGCTTCTTCATTTCTGCCCTGCGAGATGTGTGCCCTTGTCTTTTTCTCCCTTCACATTCTGCCTCGCTCGATGCTTGCCTGCTTGCTTGGTGTTTGTTTATTAATTGCCCTCCCTTTCCCTTCGGCTGATGTTCAAGGCGAACAGAGGGGCCGGGCCATCTGCGTGACGGACTGGCCCAAGAAGCTGCAGGTGTCGTGGCGTGCGCCTCTGCTGCCCCTTGTGGCGTCACAGCAGCGTCGGGTCTCTCGCACACTGTGTTCTGTGTTGAGACGAGGAGGAGCAGAGGGAGGGACGGGGGCAAAGAATAGGAGCAGGAAAAGTAGGAGCTGCTCTCCGACAGGAAACCTTTTCCTTTTCAGCAGGTGCAGTGTGTGTGTGTGTGTGTGTGTTGGACATTTATATGGGTGGTAGAGGTGTGAGCAGGTATCGGGATCTCCAATGTTATATCATCTGCTGCTTTTGGAACCGACCGGCATCTTGGAAAAAACGATTGTGCAATACTTATGCTGCAGCTTTAGGGTGTTTATGTCTTTCTTGAACTGTGATGGGTGGGGTTAGGGCGTTATTAAAAATCTAGTGGGCGAAGTTGCAGTAAAATTAAGCCTGGACCCCCCCCAGCAGATGAGAACACTCTAACCAACAGCTCCAGTGCATGCATCAAAGCTGAGCCCAGAGCTGGACTCGTGTCACGCGTACGTGAGGGATATTGTTGCCCTGTTGCCTGTGGAACTACGTTTACACTGCACTTACACATCGCTTTATTTCTAAGTCGTTGGGATTGAGATGAATTTGTTAGCTTTGTTAAGAACTGAGTTAGCGCTGTCGCATTTTCCTGGAACTTAATGCAAAATAATTCACGGCAGAAGCGTTTGCTCTCTGCTAATGCGTTTGTGTCTGCCTTGGTTGGAACTAGCATGTTCATTTATATGTGTTTTGCTTTTAGATTTCATGTTTGTCTGCGAATGTTTCTTGTCTCAATTCAGCTGTCTAGTTTCACTCCCTCTGAATTCGTTATCAAATAATTGTTGAAATGACTGTATTAAATCGCCACTCAAAATATGAAATATACAAAAAAACAAAACAATTATAAAATCACTGACGGCCTTCTTTTCACTCGCCATCATATAAAACCTGGATGTTCACAACGTTAAATAGGACTCTATGATCACCATGAGCATCTTTTCATGCTATGTGTTAGCAAAGCCCTCTCGAACTGGCATTTCATGTTGCCTTTAACTGTCATGGACAACAAGGCCATGGCAATACTTCATTACCAATGCTTTATGGCAGATTCTAAATTGACCTGAGTGTGTTTGAGAGACCCATAGATGAGACAGGTGACCACGGTTCGAAACGCAGGGCCGTGTACTTTCAGGTATTTGTCGATTTCGGTATGTCCGCGGATGTGTGCGGCTCGAGCTCTTTCAAGGAGAACGAAAGCATTAGCATAAGTTCAAACGCCGCAACAGAAACTGTGTGCCATAACAAAAGCAAAGCAAACATTAAATGAGGACATTCACGCGCAGGATGCACACAGCACGGCTGGAGTCAAAAAGAAAGAACACAGGGAGCAAGGCAAAATATATATAGCTTCTCATTTGGGTGAAGCGATTGCACCTGGGTGGGGGGGGCGTGTCCTTTCCAGGCAGGAGTGCTTGTGCTTGTCCTTCCTGCCTCAGGTGTGATCATCTTGATTGGCACTTCTGACACTTTAGGTCTGTGTTGTCCACACCGTCCACCATTTTGGGAAATGGGCTCGTTTACTATCCTGCACCGATTGAAAGATTGATGTTACTTTCATTTCCACGCGTTCAATGCGGAGATACCCACGACGAGCGGACCTGAAACAAAGCACACCCTCCACCACCAGCACCACCATTGTATCTTGCTGGCTAGTCACCAATACAAAGAGGAGTCATATGAGTTTTGTTGGAGTTACCAGGTGACTGATCATTTTAGACAGTGCTTGTCCTGATGCTTGCTGGTTAAGAAATAGCCTGCCTCTGCTTCTACGACCTGCAGGTTTAGAATTCTGCGCGTGCTAAAAGACAGCTACACGTGTACAAGAAAAACAGATTTGGATCCACTTGAAGGCATTTTCCCCACTTTTGATAGAGACAGGCTTAGCAGCCCGCCCTCCTACTTCATGTATTCGCGGTAAGCTTAGCTAATCATGTTCCAGAAGTATACCTGTACCGCTCTGGACTGAAAGAAGGCACAGAAAAGAAATGCATATCATCTTGATAGCTAGGTTAGCAGGTTCTCTCTGCTTCCAGTCTGGGCTTGGATGTGCTCCGCTAGGCTAAACGTGCCTCAGCTCTATCGCACGCAGGCAAAATGGCCATTGACTTTCACATCTAGCCACAATGTGGTACTGTTTCTTTAAAATAAAAGCCGATGTGATCCATGCCTTTTGATGGATAGCATGCGGCGTGATCAGTCCCAAATTGTAGAATCTATCAACACCACGCTGGTTGGTCTGTGGATTTATTCTAATGACGCCTTTTGAACAGATTCCACACAAGTCTGCATGAACATGTTTTATTCCCAGTTTCCATGGAGGGTGAATGTTTTGTAATTAGGAGGCGAATGTGTCATGAGAGAGAGATAGAGGTGGGGATGGTGTGTGTGGATGGGTGGGGAGGTATCAATCTCCTTACTGTTTACCCAAAGAGGGGCAGCCATCGTCTCCCTGTATGTCGACTCTCCTCTGATTGGAGTGGTCCCAGCCACGTACGGATTAATATTTAATGTTGGGGAAAGAGGGAGAAGGATGTGTAAAGCTTCGCTGCTGTTTATTTAAGATATTGTGAAAATATGAAGGGAAATTTGCAATTTTATTAGTTTTCCGTAAACCGTAAAAGCCGTGCGTGAGCTCTGTATTTTACACGTGTGTGTGTGTTGTTCCTTGTGTGTGTGTGTGTGTGTGTGTGTGTGCTCAGCAGCTCTGGTGACCTTCAGCCCTCGGTTCCTGTATGTAAACCCCCCTCGGCGGCCATCCTGCCTCAATCAAGCACAGAAATGATGTAAAAATAAATACTTAAACAAGTAACTCAATTACACTTATTCTAATCTAAATCCAAAATTCTTTTGAAATGTCACATGTACAGTAAATGTTTGATTGACTGGCAGTGGCAGAAAGACAAACTGAACTCCCACTTTCACTGGTAACAGTAGCTTAGACAGACAGCATTGTCTTAGCAGTAATAATAAAGAATAAAGACCACAGTATTTAGCATAAACTGCCCACTGTGGACAGTTGTACGGAATGCAAACCCTGGCTCCAATAAATTGTGATGATAGTCAACATATTTACAGATAGGATTACAGGAATGCACTTTCTCTTGACGTAATGAAGAAATGTTGTTAGTTAACAGATATGGCAAGTGGCAAAATGTTGATACTGAACGCCAAAATGGTCAATAGCTGCCAATATCCCCTCATAGCGACTAAAGCGTGATTAAACTTTTTGATTGTTGTGTTTAGGAACTGGCGGCACTTGGTAAAGATTAGGGAAAGATCATGGCCGTGGTTTAATACAGACAAAAGCAACCAGTGACCTGAAGCAAAAGACACAACTTCTTTATTAACCTTTAGCCGAAACTATGGCCTTTCCCTAACCTTAACCAAAGTGCTTTTGTTCACTAAACCTAACCACAGACGGGAGTCTGGATGTGAACGCTGGACTCAAGTCCTGCACTTTGTACGCCCGCCATCCACCCTAACCACTTCCCTTTGACTCCTGTGTCATACATAAATGCAGTGCTCCATTCATTCAAAAGCATAATTCAGGCAGCGATTACGTTTGTCATCGCAACTTAATTTGGAAAAAAATGTATATGTAATTTCTAGGAAACTGGGTTGCATAAGGAGATAATAAGGAGACATTAGCTAGAAAGCAAATATTGGTTATTTTTCAAAGTCTGAGGCTCTGTTTTGTCGTTGTGTCTCAGGCTGATGTCTGCCTGTTACACCCTGTCTTCACAGAAGCCACGGGGTGAGCAGCATGTTGGCAGAGCAGCTCCAGTCGGGTGTAGGTCACCCACGTTTTGGCCCAACACACAATCACTGTAATTACACACATAAAACGGAAGAAAATAGACTCAAAGTGTAAAAACACGTTGGGGGGGCGAGTCTACGCGGGCCATTACGTTGCCTGTGCACACAGCTAGATTGATTAAAATGGGAGCGTATCTCTTCCATCAGATGCACGTGAGACATCCTTCTCCTGTGTGGACACTGCGTTAGTCGGTGAGGTAGCGGGCGTTCGGACCGAACACAGTGATAAAAACACTGCACAGTGCTTTATAATATAATGAGAAAGGCCAAAATTGTCGAAAGCGACCCGAACAGGAGATCTTGATTATGGCAATGCAGACGCTGCATTGCCATAATCAAGAGCTCCGAGCATTACCTGTGACAGAAATACGTCGTCATCGTCATCGGAAAAAGAAGCCGAAGGTTTTGGATTAAAGAGCAGCCGACCTTGAGACGATCCGCCCAGCCAGATCAACCGGGCCAGGCACGACGGCGGCTGCTGTGATCGCCCCAGGAGGAGAGGGGGATGATGCTCGACGAGGCTTGGTGCTCAAACTGTTTCCCAAATGTCGAGTTTTTTATGTGAAGATGAAAACCAAATTATAAATTCCACCCGACGCAAATTTAAAAAAATCCACTGTATAATTATTTCCTGGGTTTAATACATGCATGTATATAAATAACCGTATATTTTATTTATTTTACATGTATTCTATTCCAATATAAATGTAGTGATCCGTTATGTTCTATGTGTGTAGCATGAAGGGACTACAAACCCATTTCGTTGTAAAATGATAACTATTGTACCTTGTATATATGTCTAGATGACAGAGAAACAACGGCATTCTGTCTGGTATGTGCACAGACTGTGGGCACCCCATCATGCAACCAAAACATAGAACATATACATTTATTTTCTTTTGAATATTGATTATTTACTTAGACAATGAGACATGTCATTTGCAGCAGATCTGTTTGCTGTTGTAGAAACAGATCTTGTACTTTAAAAGCCAACTGCAATTAAATTGCAGTAGTAATAAAGGATTCATGATACAATAATCTACTTGGTGTCAGCCAGGCATACAAAGTAGGTTTTGGCTGCATCACTTTCCCATGATGTCCATTTCACTGTGGGATAACTTGACCTGTAACCCCTGAGCTTGTAGCCTCAGCAGCTTGAGACGAAATCGCCCATTGAACCGGAGGCGTGTACAGGTCACTGGCGTTTTCTATCCACTCACCGGGATGAAAACAACCCCCACGTGCCTCAGATGCCAAATGAGAAGGGAAGAAAACGCAGCGACTAGAAGAGCTATAGAGCCAGCCTGTGAGATGAGGAGCGAGGATGGTAGGAGTCAGGCACAGTGAGGGCAGAGGGAGGCAATTTCACCAACTCTAACTTCCTCTGCAAAATTACGGCTAAATGGAAAAATAATGGAAGTGGCATCATTGGCCTCCTAGCATGGCGTTATTAGTATGCCGGTGACATGGAGCGGGGAGACCGACAGCAGTTATGTATTTTTGCAAGTATGCACATAATTTATTGTGGGGAACACAATTTACATGGGTAGTCAATGCCTGTTTTATGGGCTCACAAATAGATGTATGAATTGAAGCATGTAATGGTGGGAAGCAGCAGGCACAAATACATTCTAAATCTTCCCAATGTGTTCCATGAAAAATGTAACCAAGGAATATAAAACAAATTAATTCTTGCATGTTATATGTATTGGTTTTTGATTTACAAATCTAATCGGGGGAAATTTCCCCTCACATTGTGGCCAGGATGCGTGGCTGTCTTGGCTGACATTTGGTACTCTTTCCGCACACACACACATGAATGTGTCACATTTGCACATACAACTCATACAGTATACTAATTAATGTTTTACATATTGCCAATAGATCAAGTGATTGTGCGCAAAAGTGACAAACCAAACCCACAGGGAACTACTGCCAGCTCTGCAGCGCCCCTGACCTCTATGGAGCCTTTTAGTCTGTTTTGGATCAGACCTGCATGCTGTGCTCTCATCACCATTAGTAGGAAGAATTATTGCATTAAAAAGTAATTGTGCTGCCTCTGTTCTAAAGTTATTTTTTGATTAATTATGAATTTTAACTGTCTCTACTAAAAGTGTCCTTACATTATGATCCATAATCAATTCACATAATCAATATTCAAACTCATCTACTAACATGCAGCGCCAGATTAGGCCACTAGTGGGCCAAGGGGCACAAATGAGCCCTGAGCCCCTGCTGACACTGTGTTTCCTCCAACCTCTGTGAATTGTTCATGCCTTAGGTCACCTTGCCGCTTGTGCAGGTATACTTTGAGACCCATGACATCACTGCTGGGCGTGGCCGCGGATGCAACAGAGCGCGCTTCCGACCACACGCAACGTCCACACACAACCGTCAGAGTTGAAACAGGCCTGTCAGCCAGAGAGGGAAGCAAACAACTGCTGTGGTCCCTGGTGTGAAGTTACACTTTAGGACCCTGTGTGCACTGTAAAATATTAAATTATCACAATCTAATGGGCACACAGTGAACCTGAACCATGTCTGGTAGGTCATACCGCCTTGTTAACGTGGAGACGTTGCTTGTTTGTGTGTTTGTTTGTTTGTTTGTTTTGACAATGAGACATGCAGTAAAATGTGCATGCCAGTCAAGTTCTTCCACGATAAAGTGGGGAGACAATTTCTTTACGGACTTTACATTGGAACGTTGGAAGAACGCTATTGCTAAAACGTCATTTCAGATTTTTCGTCAATGGAACGAGGGGGCCTAGCCCAAACCAGGAAAAGCAGACCCATGCCATATACAGAAGTACGTGAACAGGTGTCCACATACCTTTGGCCATATAGTGTACATCTCCACAAACAGTCCTAGAAAAGGTGTACCAGCGTTTCTGACCAAATGACATCCAGCTGCTTTCTGATACCCTCCTATCTACCTTCCACAATGGAAGCCTCCTCTGAGGGTTATGGCTGCCCGTCAGTGACCCAGAAGCAGTTAAAGCGGTGATGAATTTGAGATAAGACACATTTAAGCCTTTATCCTTAACTACCAAAGGAGGGGTGGTGGGTATCAAAAGCATCTCCAAACTACAAGAGAGGAAGGTCGGGGGTGGAGGCGATGGAGTAAGGGTCGCAATTACTTTCACAAAATCATGTCAGGGGGAAGAGGTGACCAGCTGCTTAAGCTGTTTGCAGGGTATGGAGGGAGGGGGTAGGTTAGGATTTTTAAAAGAGGATATTGTTAATGCATTAGCCTGTTAAGGGTTTACACCACTCACATAAAAACACAGGGGCAGCAAACAAGCCCACAACATAAATCCTGCTCAGCAGCAGTGTTTGGAAGAAAGGGAAAAAGATGAAGGAGATGAAGGGATTTGTCCTTTGGTGGGAGAGAGAGATGTTTTCCGCGGTCAATAATAGATATTTCGGCATAGTGTGTACATGGAATGACTAAGGGAAATGGGCATATCCGAAAGTAAAATAAAAATAAAAAAGGCTACAATAAACAGTCCAGATTATTTTTCAAGATCTTATAAAAGAATAAAGTAACATTTGTTGAACCTGGCACATTAATTAAAGTGGTAACTGATGAGAAAAGCTAAACTGAATTAAAATCAATTGCATCAAAATTATTCTTTTGGCACTAGTTGGCTAACGCCTCATGCTAACATGCTGAGTGACAGCCGGCTCTCTGTCACTTGCACGTGGGCCATATTAGTGGTGGGGTAAATATTCAGATTAATTCTTGAAGTCTGCACTAATCAATATTTTTCTGTTAACAATGGATGGAATGAGTATGTTTAATGTGAAAGGGGTCACTCGTAGTGCCAAACCCATAGAGAATTATTGCCAACTCTGTAGTTAGCCTCAGCTCTACAAAGCCTTTCAGCATCTTTTAGGTTTTGTGGTCCGCAAACGCCGCTCTCGTTAACCTTGTTTCCAGCCACAGCAGGCAGCTGTTTTTGAGACAAAAGCCACTGTGGCACAATGCTTACTTTTCCCATTGATAGCAAAGGAAAGGCTTGACCACATAGGACAGTTTTAGCGATGAATAAATATATTATTGGGGCACATGGATTCAAGCCACCTATCCATTTATTTACCACTGCTTACCCACATCGCAGAGGCAGTAGGCTAAGCAAAGCATTTGTTTTACTATTTCCATAGACATTCCTCTCCACAAACATGTTCTCCAGCTCTTCCTGGGGGATCCTGAGACATTCCCTTGCTAGGTGGGATCTGCTTCCAGCTGGACATCTGCTAAAAAGGAGGTGTCCAAAAGGCTTCCTGATCAGATGCCCAAGCCACCTCAACTAGCATTGTTTTAAACAGGAAGAAGCAGCGGTTCCACTCCTCCCGAGGTGTCCTAACTAGCTTAGTAAAGGACACTAGTTTTGAACGCTTGTATCGAAGATTGCATTTCTGTGCTCACTCCCCACACCTCATGACCATAGGTGAGGGCTGGAATCTGGATCGAGAGTCGCCTCTTCAGCTTCCCCTTTTTCACGTCTGTCCCATAAGATGCTCGCTTTGCTGCTGAAGCCCTTGTCCTCCTCCTACCATCCTCCATTGGGGTCAACCTAGTCTTCACAAATATCTGAACTCATCCACTAACACCCATCTTGTTTGACGTCTCCCTCTCTCCAGGCGGACACCTGGCCAGGCTCAGGGGACTGAAACCGGGCACGACCCTGCAGGAGAACCCTGTCCCTCAAACCTTTTCAGGTCAAGAGCAGAAAACCCCATTTTGTGGCCGATAACCGGCCACTGTAATAGTAGGACCCAAGAGCAGACTAAAGACAGCAGGTACGTTTTAGTGGTGTTTATTCGACAGTTAAAAGCAAGTGCAGAGGGTATGTTGTGGCTGTGGCGATGGCTGAGACTACAGCTGGAGTGGAGCAACTCAATGACGAACTGAGCAGGGTAATCTGGTTGGCAGGCTGGCGGAAGGGTTGGAGTGGGTCCAGGCGAGGGAGTTCGTATGCACGATCCAAGTAGTCCAGCAGGGTACCTGAACACAAAAAACTCAGTCAGGACAGGCAGACAAAGTAAGCAGAACAGCTCCGATAAATTCTTAGGAGAGCTGGCAGCTAAGGCGTACTGATACAACTTTAACGATCCGGTAAAGACGGGGAGTCTGGCCTCTGCTTAACTCAGACAAGCGCCCTGGAAAACTCAGTGCAGGCGTGGCTGATTGGATCAGCCCCAGGTATGTCGCAGCCAGTTCCCTGGCCCAAAGACACGCCCACGACCCTGCGGCAACCAGAGGGACAAAGATGGCAGACAGTGGGGAGGGCAAGTGAGAGAAAAACCAAAACGCAACAGACACCCCACAGTCACACAGAAGGAGCAAAATAAATCAAAAACACTCTCACACACAGTCAGGGCCGGAAGGTCATGCCATAACCAATGTTTTGTTTATATAATTAAGAACTAGCAATGTATTATATAACTAAAACTCAAAGTTTAATTTAGATCTAACTACCTTTGGTTGTCTTAACAAGATTCAATTCAATTCTATTTATATAGCCCAATATCACAAATCACATTTTGCCTTAAACAGCTTTACAATCTGTACAACATACGACACCCTCTGTCCTTAGATCCTTAATTTGACTAAGGAAAAACTACCCAAAAAAAACCCTTTTAATAGGGAAAAAATGATAGGAACCTCAGGAAGAGCAACAGAGGAGGGATCCCTCTCCCAGGTCGGACAGACATGCAATAGATGTCGTAAGTACAGAAGAGATTCATAGCAGAAAATCACAACATATACAGTTATGAATGGCAATGGCAAAGTTGTAGTGTATATATAATTATCATGAAAAGTGTGGGATGTAAAACATAAGGGAAGATGACGGGTCCAGAAGGACAGCCGAGCAGCTCCAGGAACCCAACGAGCAGGACCCGAGCCACTCGCAGCAGCACTGCCCCAGCAGGTCGCCATAGTCACAGATCCAGATACATCTCCGGAGGCTGAAATACCTGCTGAAAGTGACGAGAGGGACGAGAAAGCACAAAACTATGGGAGAGAAAAGAAGTCGATTTAGTGACATGCATTCATGGGATGAGAATGCATACGGATGGAGAGGAGGAGAGAGGTGAAGAGAGAGAGGTGCATCCTGGGAAGTCCCCCAGCAGTCTAGGCCTATAGCAGCATAACTAAGAGATGGTTCAGGACTCACCTGAGTCAGCCCTAACTATAAGATGTGCAGCATAAGATGAGCTGTATCTGACAAATAAATAACACGTATACCCTACTAACTTAGCGCACCTTATCTTTAACTACTTGATTCGAATGCTAAAGGCTATAGCAATGAGACGAACCCTCGCTCACTGTCTCGCTTACTGCTGAAATTTGATCGAACATTGTAACATTGCTGAAATACATATTTCAGCAGTAAGTGTAGGGCAGTTTCAATTTGCCCCTTCCTCCGACGCACCTGTCACACACTGTTCAATCAGAAACATCTATATAGACTTATATAGACCTTGTATGTTGTTGGCCATTGCTGCTTTTTAGATTTGATATTTTCACCTACCTGTATGTATAAAATAGTTCTATGTTTACCTATCTTTGTTCAGTTTTGTTCTCCTTGTTTTTAGGTGGATCTTTATTTAAGCACAAGGTTCAAGCTTAACCAAATGGCTCATGGTTGACCGTCACAAACATGGTGAGGAAGTCAGACAGTATTGAGCATTCAGATAAATGCACACACAAGCAATGGCCGTTTTCCCATGACGCGCGAGGCACAAGCATGTATGCGCACATGCACACACTCATGTAGACAGAGAAGCACAATGAACTGCACACAAAGGCCAAGCTCTTATCAATCTTTAACCAGGCAATTTCTCTCAATGTTAAAGTGGGCCCAGCAAAACAAACGGGGGAAAACAATTAATAAAGGTCTTTAAGATAATTAATACACTCGCGTGAATGTCAGGTCAAGCATTGTTTATATTTTTTGTTATTTCTTCCCGTTAAGTTGGCTGTAGGGTAGTCCTCGCGGTGAGGCTGAAATCTGCTTATTGGTTCTTTCATGCCAGTCCTTTCCCATTCCTTCCCCACAGCTCTTAATTTAATTAGAGCTAAATCTTCTTTTCCTTTGGGCTGCTCCCTTTCAGGGGTCGCCACAGCGAATCATGCGCCTCCATCTAACCCTGTCCTCTGCATCCTCTTCACTCACACCAATTAACTTCATGTCCTCTCTCACTACATCCATAAATCTCCTCTTTGGTCTTCCTCTAGACCTCCTGCCTGGCAGCTCCAACCTCAGCATCCTTCTACCTATATATTCACAGTCTCTCCTCTGAACATGTCCAAACCACCTCAATCTGGCCTCTCTGGCTTTATCTCCGAGACATCTAACATGAGCTGTCCCTCTGATGTACTCGTTCCTGATCCTGTCCATCCTCGTCACTCCCAAAGAGAACCTCAACATCTTAAGCTCTGCCACCTCCAGCTCTGCCTCTTGTCTTTTCTTCAGTGCCACTGTCTCTAAGCTGTACAACATCGCTGGTCTCACCACCGTCTTGAACACCTTTCCTTTCATTCTTGCTGATACTCTTTTATCACACAACACACCTGACACTTTTCTCCACCCGTTCCAACCTGCTTGCACTCGCCTCTTCACCTCTTTTCCACAGTCTCCATTGCTCTGAACCGTTGACCCTAAGTACATAAAGTCCTGCACCTTCTTCACCTCTGCTCCCTGTAACCTCACCGTTCCACCTGGGTCCCTCTCATTGACACACATGTATTCTGTCTTACTGCGGCTAAGCTTCATTCCTCTGTTTTCCAGAGCAGACCTCCATCTCTCTAGATTCTCCTCCACCTGCTCCCTGCTCTCACTACAAATAACAATGTCATCCGCAAACATCAAAGTCCATGGAGATTCCTGTCTAACCTCATCTGTCAGCCTGTCCATCACCAGTGCAAACAAGAAGGGGCTCAGAGCCGATCCTTGATGCAGACCCACCTCCACCTTGAACTCCTCTGTCACACCTACAGCACACCTCACCACGGTCTTACAGCTCTCATACATGTCCTGCACCACTCTAACATACTTCTCTGCCACTCCAGATTTCCTCATACAATACCACAGCTCCTCTCTCGGCACCCTGTCATACGCTTTCTCTAAATCTACAAAGACACAATGCAACTCCTTATGACCTTCTCTGTACTTCTCCATCAGCATCCTCAAAGCAAACACTGCATCTGTTGTGCTCTTTCTAGGCATGAAACCATATTGCTGCTCACAAATGCTCACCTCTGCCCTTAGCCTAGCTTCCACTACTCTTTCCCACAACTTCATTGCATGACTCATCAGCTTTATTCCTCTGTAGTTGCCACAGCTCTGCACATCTCCCTTGTTCTTGAAAATTGGCACCAGTACACTTCTCCTCCATTCCTCGGGCATCCTCTCACTCTCCAAGATCTTGTTAAACAAACTAGTCAGAAACTCAACTGCCACCTCTCCTAGACACTTCCATACCTCCACAGGTATGTCATCAGGACCAACTGCCTTTCCACTCTTCATCCTCTTCAAAGTCCTCCTCACTTCACTCTTGCTAATCTTTGCTACTTCCTGCTCCACACCAGTCACCTCTTCTACTCTTCGTTCCCTTTCATTTTCCTCATTCATCAACTCTTCAAAGTACTCCTTCCATCTTCCCATCACAATCCTGGCACCTGTCAATACATTTCCATCCTTATCTTTAATCACCCTAACCTGCTGCACATCCTTTCCATCTCTATCTCTTTGTCTGGCCAACCTGTACAAATCCACCTCTCCCTCTTTAGTGTCCAACCTAGCATACAAGTCCTCATATGCTCTTTGTTTGGCCTTTGCCACCTCTACCTTCACCTTACGCTGCATCTCCCTGTACTCCTGTCTACTCTCTTCAGTCCTCTCAGTGTCCCACTTCTTCTTTGCTAACCTCTTTCTCTGTATACGCTCCTGAACTTCCTGGTTCCACCACCATGTCTCCTTGTCCACTTTCCTCTTTCCAGATGACACACCGAGTACCCTCCTACCTGTCTCCCTGATCACATTAGCTGTAGTGGTACAGTCATCTGGGAGCACTTCCTGACCACCCAGAATCTGTCTCAGCTCCTCCCTGAAAACTCCATGACATTCTTCCTTTTTCAACTTCCACCAGTTCGTCCTCTGCTCTGCCTTTGTCCTCTTCATCTTCCTCACCACCAGAGTCATTTTACACACTACCATCCTGTGTTGTCTGGCTACACTCTCCCCTACCACTACTTTACAGTCACTGGTCTCTTTCAGATTACAACGTCTACACAAGATGTTGTCCACCTGAGTGCTTCTCCCTCCGCTCTCTAGCCTTCCCTGTCATAGTCCCAACGTTCAAAGTCCCTACTGTCAGTCCTACGTTCTTAGCTTTCCTCTTCTCTCTCTGCCTACGAACACACCTTCCTCCTCTCCTTCTTCATCTTCGACCAACAGTAGTCCAATTTCCACCGGTACCCTGTAGGTCAACAGCACCGGTGGTGGTCGTTGTTAACCCGGGCCCCGACCGATCCGGTATGGAAGTCATTGTCATGATTCGCATTTTTAGTTTGGCATGTGTTTTACGTCGGATGCCCTTCCTGACACAACCCTCTGCATTTATCCAGACTTGGGACTGGCACATGAAGACACTGGCTTGTGCCCCCCTGCGGTTGCATTTTAATTAGAGCTAAATGAATTCATTGAAGTGCTTCCCATTTGAGGTGTCACCACATATTATATATATGTAAAGAACATTTTTCTTGGCATCAGGTGGCAGTGAAAGAGGTGACGGGTCATGTGTAACACTCAGACCTGTAATATTACAAGAGTCACCTAGACCAATATTACCTGTTAGCAGAGGTAAATGGCTTTCCTCAGGATTCTGACCTTTCACTGTCTCCTTGAACCTAGTGACATTACGGTGGGCAGTGGAGTTGCAGAGATGTCAAAACCGGACTTGTATTAAAGCTGCTGTAATCTGGCGGAAATTCACTGAACTGCAGTGACATGCATACACTCTTGTTGTAACGTCCACACCAGCAGCGTACCGCTCACGTTTCACTCGCGGGAACCGTAGCGTTGTCTTTACTTTCACTGTTGCTGAAAGCAGTGACAGTGACTTCAGTCCACTGGGTCTCCATCTTCCCAAGATGGTGCAGACTTGTTTAAACTGCGAGCTTAACTTCGCTTTGTTTAGAGTGGCTTCAGCACATGCAGCAGGAGAGACGATACAAATGTCCACCATGTTTCTTTTACTGCTACCACTGCTACTATGTCTTTTACCCCTCTCAGTCCCACAGTCTCTTTGCATATTGCACCTCCAGCTCCCCACATCGCTGAAAGTTGGTTTCTGTTTTTTCGTATTGGGGTGGGGTTGAACATGACATGACCTTGTCATAGATTTTTCACAGGTGTTTTCTTTAGTGTAGTGAAGCTTCATTTAATGTAGAGTGACTGGTAGCTTAACTCACTACACTTTCCAAGTAGCTTGCCCAGCACATGCCAATACGTTCTGATCAACCACTAATAGAAACAGACCCCCCAGTAAAACAATGTTAGTTAAAGCAACCCATTCAACATCGTGTTTTATCAGTAATATTACACATGCTGTGCCAGGTGTCAGATTTGCCCACAAATTTCATGAGTAAAACCTCTTTCTGTCCACAGCCCAGCGGTAGCATAGCATCCTTGCTCTGGTGCACTTATAATGCGCAGCAATGAGCTTGTATTAAGAGGTACACAGATAAATCAAACATGAATTCACCGACTGAGCCTGAGTAGGTCACTGCTTTATCCACCACCACCCTTCCACTCCTGCTATTACGGTATAATAGGAGTGTATGGTGGTGGTGGTGTTGGTGGTGGTGGTGGGGGGTAGGTGGCTACGACATTAAGCTTGAGGGAGAGGGAGATGGAGTGTGTGGTCTTGATGTGGGGTGGGGCGTGGGGCAATGATCATCAGCAAAATGAAAACAAATGGGTTGTCATCCCCCAGGAGGAAATCTATCCCCATCTATTTTTTTTTCAATCTTTCAATTGTCCTTTGTCCGCCAGTGGGACTGGCTCACGTGTCGTTATGTGACCTAAGTGGTCATGTGATAACAGGTGGTCCTACTGTATATTCGACAAGATGGTATCCACTGTCTCTGTGTGGGGGGGTCCTGTCTTTAGTGTGTTCCAGCAGAGATATTAAGGTTGTTGAATTCTTTGTGGCGAGGGTCAACTCCATTTGACTTGAAGAGTCTGCCCAGATGTTCCTAATTTAGCATTGCACTCCTATAGCTAAAAAAAGGATCAAATTCGATGCAGCAGAACCAGAGATGTTGGGCCTCACGCAAGAACATTTGCAACATATTCTTATTGGAAACCTCTCGTACTTTTGCACGTAGCTGGGTGAATTTTGCTGCGATGAAGTTGATGATGGTGTTGATCGCTGAGCTGAAGTCACCAAACAGGATCCTTTCATATGTCCCTGGGGGGGGTGGAGGTGCTGCAGGACGTAGTGCAGTCCCATGTTGACTGCATCATCCACTGACCTGTTATCCTGGTACTCAAACTGCAGGTGGGTCAAGAAGGGGGGCCTGTGATGTCCTTCAGGTGGGCCAACAGGTGACGGGCCTGGAGTCATTAAGTCCCGTGAAACAGGGTTTCTAGAGGATCGCCCCGCTCCGATTGTGCAGCGTTTGAAGCTGGAGGGGAATTCACTCGGCTCCAGTGATCTGTTGAAGATCTGTGTGAAGACCGAGGCCTGCTGGTCAGCGCAGGCTTTCAGTCAGGAGGGGGGACACGCCGTCCTGATCTTCTGTCTCTGAAAGAGCTGACACACATCCTCTTCGCAGATCCTGAGTGGAGGCGGGAGGGCTCAGCGAGGGGGGGGGGATGGTATTGGTTGTGTGATTTCTGAGTGGGTGAGGGCTGTGAATGTTGGCTTATCCAACATACAGTAAAACACATTCAGGTCATCGGCCAGTTGATGGTTCTCCACACTGTGGGGGTTTCCTGTAGCTGGTGATGTCCTGCAGGCCTCTCCACACTGACGCAGGCTTGTTGGCGGAAAACCTGTTTTTCAGCTTTTTCAGTTCTCTTTACTACTCTGATCTCCTTTGTCAGTGTTTTTTGGGCTTGGTTGTACAGGACCCCCCCTGTCTCTTATACACTTTTTGTTTTGTATAAGAGAAATCATTCATTCATTAAAGTAT
>CM022478.1:28870746-28904416 GCA_011952105.1 Coreoperca whiteheadi
TGAAATCAAGTATTCAAGTACAGATTATTATATCAGTTGTACAGCGTAAAAAGTATTTTTTCTTTATTCACTTCTTTTTTCTACCCCTCCTCAATCCCGTCTTCTTCTTGGTCTTCCTCTATATATATATTTATATATATATTTTTTTTTATTCCTTTTTTTTTTGGAATGTGGCTGAAGCCCGGAGTGTTGCAGCCAGATAAAAGAATTAGTGGTTGCACACAGGGACCCGGGCGCTAAGTACAGCCGCGAATTAGAATGTCTATCTCTGTCGCTCTTGGCTCATCCGCTCGAGCTAGCCGCGCTTCGCACTCGTAAACAATTTAATCTTTTCACTACCGTTTGGAAAAGAGAGAAGAAGGAATGAATGTGCGAGAGAGAAGGGGAGAAACCGAGGAGGAGTCGTCGTGGACATTACCCCCCCCCACACACACACACACACACACACACACACCCCCTTCACTCGCCACACTTCTCCCTCTCTCTCTTCCTCCACATCCTCTCACCGACCTCTCCTTTTAAACAAGAAACCTGACGCAAACGCTTGTAAGGTGCTTGAAGATTGAATCAGCTCGCTTTCATTTTCCTCCCCTCGCTCGTTCTTTTGGGCCCTTCTCTCCGTCTTTTTTTTTTTCATGGCATCCTATTCACCCCCATCCGCCCCCCCCGCCTTTCCTCTTCTCTCCACCGCTTTGAAATTGAAGATGTGTAGAGGCTTGGGCTTTGGGGCCAGAGTCTATTTGGGAGCTGTAATAAAATTCATAGCCTGACACACACACACACACACACACACACACACACACACACACACACCTGGTCGAGGGAATCACAGTACAGTATATAGTGGTCTCTGCTGTATTACCTTTAAACCATTCTTCATATGTGCAGCGCTTCGGCAGCCACACCATATTTTGTAACACTCCAACAGTGTACTGTCTTTATCCTTATCAATTCACTGCAACTATATACTTCACAGTCAGCTGTGGGGATAGGCTGTAGCTAAGGTGAGAAGAATTATGGGAGATGCTGGCACACACACTCAATAATGTTGATTAATTGGCCTTCATGTAGCATAGTGCCAACATCTCTGCAGCGTAAAAGGTTTACTGCCATGGTTGTGGCACCATTCGTATTTTCCTCCTCCTACCTGAAGCAAGATAAATAAACTCTACACTGTTTGACTCTCTGATGTAAATTCTTGGACCTCCCGATGGATGCTTTTTTTAAGTGTGCAACATGCATTGAGCCAAAATGAGAAAAAAACGGCAAGCGTGTAGGTGCTCTATAGCAATATAACATACTTTGTGTTTTTCGTTTAAAAGCACTCGCATTACTAAAAAGGAGTTCGCTGCCATCTCTACATGGACTGTCCTCATGACGCGCTGCGAAATAAGTTCAACTTTGATTCAAAGTAAGATCGTTCATGTGTTTCAAGTGCAAAAGACTGCTAATTCCTGGTGTGCGTTGTCATCTTTTGAGGCTACATGATGACTGCTATGATGGACAGTATTGGGAGGGGGCCCTGAAGCGAGACAGAGAGACTGTGTATGCATTTTGACTTTGCAGCATTTTACTAATACCAAAAAGAGAGAGAGAAAAAAGTCGGCAGCCAAATGAGCTAAATGAACGTTAGCATAGTGGTGGCCAAAAATGCACAAACAGTTCTTTTCTAATGACTCTTTTGCAAGTTTGATTTGTACCGGGGCTGAGCTGCTACGTACACTGCCTCCAGGGAAAAACCATGTGCTCACACATTCAAGTCCAACGCTGACAAAGCTCTCGCCTTCTTGGCTTTTATGTGTTACCAAACTGACTGCCAGCCATATAAATTGAAGCATTACAACCTTAAACAGTGTTCCAAACTCACTCGAGCACTGTGTGACAAGGTTTAGCTTTCAGCACCGCGTTTGGTCACTGCGCGAACCACGCTTTCCCCTCGGGGCTTACCGTAGCGGCTATGCGCTCGCTGCGGCGACTGTTCAGTGCTCCAAACCCGTATGCTTGACTCAACTCCACCTGACTCGTTGCCCTCTGACACGTCCTGTTCATGCCGAACTGCAGCCCGTACGAATAACGAACAGGCCGCATGGGGGCTGAAGTTGTGGAGGCAGCAGTTTGGTTGACTACTTCTAGCGCCTTAGTGTTTTACATGTTGATTTAAAAACTTTCATTGTCTCCAGGTCATTTCTTCTTTCTGCCACTGTCATGGTACAACATGGGAGTTGGTAGATTTTTGTTTTACCCTAAAAATAACACACACCTAACATCAACATAATTATCACGACAACAAAACTAAAACAATACTTGATTTCATATTTTATCAGCTTAATGCAGCCTTAGGTTAATGAAGCATATTTCTTTACTTCCACTGCACCCACATCATTTCACTGCCTTGCACTCTTACGGCTTGAAAGGTGCACCACATGTTTCCCAGACCCAGGTACACCGATGCAACATAACACTCAAACTTCCCGGCAGTACTTTAGCAGGCTAACGTCCTAACAATAACAATGTTAATGTGCTGATGTCTAACAGGTATAATGTTTACATCTTGTTTACACGTTCGACGTCTTAGTTTAGCGAGTTAGTCTTCTAAAATGTGAATAATTCCATAGCCATATTACCGGGATCTGAAACTAAATGTTTAAACCTGGTGGTAGCTCTAGAGAAAAGGTCACCGAAGTCAGTAGGCTTCACTCTGGGGACCATCAGTGTCCGGACCAAATGTCATGGTAATCCATCCAGTAGTTGTTGAGATATTTCCGTGTGGACCAAAGTGGTGGACTGAGCGACCAACATTCCCCAAAGCTTCCAGTGAACTAACTGCAGCGCTTGTATATCCGTCTTGTTGGCTACAGACCATACAACAGAGCAATATTCAAGGCCGTATGGCTGCCAATATTTTTCTAAGATACCTTGTTGTGGACTAAAGCGTTGGGCAAGTGGAGAGCCTGATGGTGATACTAAATGAAAGGTCATGGCTGGCAGTTGTTCAGAAATCTTGATCCGAACCAAATGAATTGACATCCCCACACTTTGACCCGCTGTGCATGGGGCTAAATGACCTATCTTCCAGCCCACACCCTACTCCGAGTGAGTCTTGGACTTTGAACTAAACTCACCAGACTGGACTGACAAGAGCATGGCGAAGCATTGTCCTAACAAATGACCACGATTGTGTATGCTCAGGCTCACAATAGTAAATAAATGTTAACTGTGATCCTTAGCCTTTAGGATTTTGGAAAACCGCTGGAGCCAGGAAGAGCCCCACAAGTTTCAGAATTCAAAAGGGGCGCATGTGTGTGTGATGTGTGGAAGTGGGTGTTCAGGCAAGGAGGGAGGGGAAAGTGTTGGGGCGAGAATTTGAATGAGAGAAGAGGGAGGGATGAAGGCGATGACTGGGAGGAAGATAGGGATCAGAGGGTGGCAAGGCAAGGCCCTGAGCACCCTGGGTAAGGAGATAACACCCTCATTTGAATGCACACTGACACACACACACACACACACACACACACACATAAACACATGCAATGAATGGCTTTGGCTAATAAAACTGTCCAAGCAGAGTGCTTCAGACAAACATTCAATGAACACACTGACACTCTAGAACACACAGGTAATAAAAAAAGTAGCTTATTTTCTTTTTTTAATATCATGTCTGTGTGTTAAAGTACAGAGGTGGAGTTAGGCAGTGTGGTTAGCATAGCTTAGCATAAAGACCAGTAGCAGGGGAAAAGGACAGCCTGCTGTTTAAAAAAATACCTACCAACACCTCTAAAGCTCACTAATTAGCGTGATGCATCTCACTTGTTTAATCATTACATAAACAGAAACGTTAAAACGACAGTTGGTGGTTTTAGGTGCTGTTATGTGCTGGAACTAGTTCGGGAACAACAACAGTGGCCATCTGTCTCCAGCTGTGACGCAGGTTGCCAGATTCTATTGGTGAGCCTAGGTTTTGGTTTTTGGCCCCTCTATAGACACAATTACAGCAAACCTGGCAACCTCACAGTGACGTCAGGACTCTTCGCAAAGTCACTGCGCCATGAAGTTGTTCCGGCACGTAACTCCTCCGAAAACCACCAACTGTCTTTTTGTTACATTTCTGACAATGTGCGCCCACATTTTGCGCGTAACCTTCAATGAGGGGAAAAAAAGTATTGCAGACAACTCAAAAGTGGAAATGGGTCAAATGGACCCACAACACAATAGGAGGGTTACATCACTTTATTTAAAGTTAAACTAAAAGTGAGCACACCTGAAATGTCCCCAAGCGTTTTGGACCTATTTTTAGCAATGCCACAGTGTTCCCAGATTACAGCAATTAATTGTTAAGTACAATGTCATCATAACTGATAGAAATGATGGGCAGAAACGAAAGAATGCCACTTTTATAAAGTGGAATTAGCCTTCAATAATATGAAGCGAATGGTTCATATTGTTAGAGGAGTGTGTGGCTGGTTCTACTTCCAGCCACAGTTGGCATATACTTGCCTTCCTTGGCCACAATAACCTGCAGGAGGGGATCTGCTTTTGTAAACGTGTGTGTGTGTGTGTGTGTGTGTGTGTGTGTGTGTGTGTGTATTAATTAGAGATATAGAGATGAGTGTGTGTGAGATGTGTCAGTGTCTGAGTGTCCAGGGGGGGGTCCATCCTTTCTCTCAGTGTGACTTCTGTCCAATTCACTCGCTCATTAGTAGTGAAAGAGACCTGCTGGATCTCTCTCTCACACACACACACACACACACACACACACACACACACACACACACACACACACACAAACAGGTCTCCAACGAGAAATTAACTAATTAGGGACCCGGCAGGACCAGATATGACACCATGAACCATATGGACCAAGACTGGGGGCGAGAGAGCAGAGGACAGAACAGGACAGAGGCAGAGAGAGAGAGAGAGAGAGAGAGAGTGGGAGAGGGAGGGAGGTGGTGAGCAGAGGCAACAGGAGCTAAAGTAAGGCTTTCATCTAAAATATACGTCCTGCAGGGAAATATATTTTGTGTTAATGAATTCAAACACTAATTTATGTAAATGAAATCCTATTGTGCATACTGTATATAAATCATGCTCACGATTGCATAAAATATACATGTAGGTTAACAGATAGACCCCCTCTGCAGCGGCACTGGAGGTAATGTGGGAAAATTAGGTAAAAGTAGAAATACTTACAGTGGTCAAAGCAAAATAACTGCATTCAAGATTCATCTTACTGTAAATATGGCCGGGTTAGCAACAGGAAAGAGCAGATAGAAAGAGTGGATAGATGGGTGGACAGAGATATGGGCACTTTGGTGAATGAATGGAGAGAAACGAATGCATGGATGGACAGATTCATGGATGGATGGACGGACGGTTGGATGGCTGGATGATCGATGGGTGAACAAACAAAAGGACAGGTGAATCACAGGATGGGTACGTTATTAACACTATTAGTGATTGATTACTATGCAGGTGTTGTTAACGTAGTATGTGGTCGCTGTCCACAGCTCAACCTGTGATGTCGCAGAAGTTGCTTTTGACGGCCAAGTGGGAAATGTTTTCAGAACTGCCACAATATCCTCCCTTAGTTTAACAAGACTGAGGCTGTATTTAGGCACAGCAGTACTTTGAGCTAAATGCTAACGTCAGCATGCTGACATGCTGATTTTAGCGGGTTCACCATCATAGTTAGTTAGCATGCTAACATTTGCTAGTTAGCACAATACACAGTACAACTCAGGCTGAAGGAAATGTCATTAGTTTTGCAGGTATTTTGGTAACGAAACCAAAGTATTGGAGAAATTAAGGTTTGGACCTGATGATGGTGCTAGGCTACACGAGAAGTCAGAGGATTACCAAATTCATAGCAATTCATCCTCACGGGGACGTGAACGTCTGGACTAAATTTCATGACAATCTGTGGAGTTATTTCACTAAAAAACAACCTCAGGGTACTAGATGAAAAGTCAGGGGATCACCAGAGTCAGAGGGATTCATCCTGTAGAACGTGTGTTCAAAATGGACTATTGGAAATGGCAATTCCAATAGAAAGCAATGCAATCGAACTGATTTTGTCGCTGGCGCTCGCTCGTGTCGCATTCAGGTGCAGTAGGGACCAAATATGGATTGATTTTGAAACTGCCTACATGTAATTATCCATGTCCCCGTTTCATTTCACATGGAAGGAAAGGCTATAAAAATCTAAGTGATAGAAATGACGCATGCACAGGATATCGTGAAAAACCCTTTGTGATGCACAGGAACAGGCATGGGTCACCTTGATGATATATTGGAGCTCGGTGAACATTGCAGTCTCTAGGGGCCGCTAGCCAGTGCTGTTTATTTTGCAAGCCGTTGGACAGGATGGCACCGCATCATTTGTCCAATCGACCAAGATGATGACTGTAAAAAAAAAATAAATAAAATTTAAAAAAAAAAGAAATGACTGGCAAACATTTGAAACGGTTCAACGACATCCGTTAGATTATTTTTTTTTTTGTTGTGGTTTTTCATATAAGAAGTGCAGAAACTTGATCTTCCTCACAGTTTTGTTGCTTGGTACTGAGGGAGGGGAGAATCATGGGTAGCAGACAACATGTTTGCGGTTTGGACTTTTATTTTCTTCTATTTTCCCCAATCTCTTCTCCAACTTCTTCCACATACCACTCAAATGTTCAAGTGCCATCCCCCACCACCCCCACACACACTTATACAGCTCTCCCCAACTTCCCCGCTCTCCCCATGTCTCACTTGATTCCTCCCTCTCAGCCTCCCTCTCTCCTCCTCTCAATTATTTTCTCCCCCCTCTCACTCTCTCACTCTCTCTGAGCTGTTACTGTGGGCCCCAGTGAGATTCAGGTCAGAGACGGAGAGGCGGTGAGAATTTCATTCCGGCCCCCCCGCTGTCCAGACATGTAGTGGGTGACAGATTTAAAGGGAGGACAGTGATGGGGAGGGGAGGAGGGATGGCAACAATGATAAAAAGAAAAATTCATCACTTTACCGCCGGCCCCCACCTCTTATCCCCACTGCCATGTCATTTTGGATCTGGTTCAGACACAAACATGTGAGATGGAAATGATGCCAGTTAAGGAGTAATAAACAGACATTGTAGGCTACATTAACGGAAATAAAGTGAGTTGAGAAATCATCAATAAATGAATAGTAATGTGTAAAAAATACACACATAATACATATGTGCTGATACAGGGTGCGTTATCTCAGCTAGTGTGTCTTCTGATTTTGACGTGGAAAATCGCTGGACTGCCCCTCAAAGGTGGCTAAAATCGATGTATTTTATAATAACAATGTTTAAGTGACAATGCAAAAACAATATAACAATGTGAAAGGGGTCTCTGGTAGTGACAAGCCTACAGAGAATCATCGCCCGAATCTGCAGCACCCCTTGGCTTTATTGTGCTTTATGTCGAGTTATCAGTTAGCAGTTCTCACTGCTCTCATAGCGTCGTTTTCGGCCGCAGCAGCTAGCTGTTTTCAGCGAAAAAGCTCTAAAAAGCAGCAGACAGACACAGTTGGTGACTGGCTGGTGAGCAAAGGGGTGCATTTATCTGCTAAAAGAGCCGGATATTTATATACTGAACAGCATTGTGTCTGCTGTGGAAACCTTCAGGTTTCTGTGATCCACAATCTCCCAGGACCTACAGTGGCTGCGTCCAACATCGACACCGTCATCAAAAGGAAGTTCAACCGGCCTCAGGAGCTGGTGACCCTGTTCTACGCTGAAATAATCCAGTCTGTTCTCTGCACATCCATCACTGTCTGGTTTGGATCGGCCACCAGACAGGACAGGAACCGACTACAGCGGACTGTCAGGAGTGCGAGTGCCAAGCCTGCCCTCCATTCAGGACTTAACACATCTCTCTGTATATATATATATATATATATATATATATACACACACACACCTATTTTCTCACATAACAGCCCTGTCTATTCTTTAGCTCTATTTGTTCAGCTTTGTTGTCCTTGTGCTTAGCTGTAATGTCTATCTCTGTGTAAGTACACTGAGAGCAATAGAAGAAACGGAGTCAAATCCCTTGTATGTGTACACATGGCCAATAAAGCCGATTCTGATACTTCCCTCAGGAGTTGGAAGGGGGAGTGAATATTGGGCATTCAGTCATCAGGTGGCCAGAAACACGAGTTCAAATTGAGCGATCATGTTGCTCCGTGACTGCTGGATGTGAAAATAAGCAAGTGTTTGCTAAGACGTTCGCCACATTAACTCAAATAGTGATGATGCTGCATGTGCGGCGCCCTGGTAACTCAGCTGGTAGACTCAGAATGCTCAGTGTGCCAAGGCTGGGTCCTTGGCGCATCAGCCTGGGTTCGAATACAGCCCACGCCCATTTGCAGCATATCGCCTCCCTCTCTCTCCCCCCTTGCTTGTCTATCACATTTTTACCCATAACCATGGTTTCCGACAAATTCATCAGCCATCAATCTCTACATCCTTAGTTTTCAATTTCATTCATATAAGGTTCAGTATTTCCCCTGGCACTTGAACATTGGCATTGGACGTAAATCATGTGCAAGAAACACAAACAGTCAGGTGATCAGATATGTTTTAAATCCCGGTTTACAGACCCACTTCCTGGTGTAAACACAGTTTTCCTGTTCAATGAGAGATTATTTGGGACATTTCAGGCACACTCACTTTAAGTTTGACCTCCACACGAAGCGGTTTAGATCCTCAACATGTCTGACCATCTGAATGCTTGGGCCCTTGCTGCCTTCTTTCCAGGTCCAAGCAATTACTAACCTGAGTATCATAACTGATGGAAATAATGGACTAAAGTACAAAATAGGACCCAGGTTGTAACGAACCAGAACTTTATCATTTGATGGACCATAAATGTTGTCCTGTCTTAATTCAGATCTTAAAGGATCAGTTCACCCACATTTGAAAAATATTTCTTTCCACATAGTGATACCTTCATGTGCAGGTAGTGTATTGTTGGTGTTATTTTTCCGGCGTTTAATGGATCTGTTATTTCTACCCAATACAATGGACATGAATGGAGATTTATTGTTTGCGGCGCTCAACACCAACAATGAAAAATGGCTTTTGAAATACTAAAAAACGCTGGTTTCGTTGTAACTACTTTCAGCCTCAGCAATAGCCTCTGCCCTTTACGTGTCTACGTTAAATACAGAGCTGGAGTCATGGCGCGTTGAGCTGAGCATGAAAAGTGAAAGCAGGGGGGGAATCAGTTAGCCAGGTTCAGTCTAAAATTAAAAATGCATTAAAAAACGCACCTTCCAGCACATCTAAAGCGCACTGATTAACACGTTGTATCCTCGTAACCAGTTTTTGATTAACTGTTTATCCGTTTTTCCAGCACTTCCACGTAGGATCTCTGGCTAGTACAGACTGTTTTGGTCTCTGCACACGCACAATGGTACCAAACCTGGCAAACTGTTGTTCCAGCTGTTCCTCCCTGCTTCCAGTCTTTATGCTAAGCTAGGCTAACCACATCCTGACTCCAGCTCTGTGCTTAACACACAGACACGAGAGTGATATCCATCTGAACATCTGACTCTCGAATTATTTTCCCAAAATATTTAAGTATGCATACTCATTTACTGTGACAGCATATCGTTCACACAGACTCACACATGGGCACTCAAAGAGAGACCCGCACACTGACTGCTGCCCCCTGGCACACAGAGCAGGGGAACATCCATACCACGCATCCAAGAAAAACACACTCAAATGCACAGACACACACACGCACAGGTGCTTAGGAGACAATTTCTCAGCTTCATCCTATTGTTTTCAGCTAACTGTCAGCTTGCTTCTTCAACCAGTAACAGCTAGGCGCTGAAGGTAGCACATATGCCTCACAACTAACAGTCAGGTCCGGCTTGTGACCTAACCCCTCACATCAAAGCAAACAAACTCTCTCAAATCCAGGCTTGTCTAGGCCCCTTTAGCCCACCTTCAAATTAGCCTCACCTTCAGCAAAACACATTTATCACTATCGCTCACAGCCGGTGTCCCTCGTCTAGCCAGCCTGAGGAGCTGAGGTTAAGCACGTGGCATCAGCGCCGCCCTGGCCTGGTAACAGCCGACCCCACAGGGCACGTGCTATCGGTGTGTCCCATCTCCATGTCAGTGCCCAATCCCCCCCACAACTAATCCAGCTCAAACGCTGACGACAGCATGGTTTAAGGAAAAGGGGCGCAGATGAGGAGAATAAGGGAGGTGGTGGACGGTTGGTGTCGGGTATAAAGGTTGGCGAGTCAGAAGGGAGAAAGACGGAAAGGGGGAGAGAGAACCGTGATGGCGATGGTGGATAAGACTCAATTTGGAAAACCGTGTAGCGGGAAATAACTGTTTTTTGCCCCATCATGTCATACAGCAAGGGCACCTACATGTCAGCCCACTGGCTATATACTGGAAGGGAGGAGTGTGTGTTTGTGTGTATGGCCAACCTTTCCATGTGAGATTTACTTGGTCTGCAGTTAATAGGTGATAAAGTTCAAGGGGGAGGGAAGGGTGGTGGGATTAAAGATGGAGTGTGGTAGAACTGCTGTGGGGGTGTGGCGGTGAGGAAAGGGTATCCACCCACTGACAGACAGACAGTGGTGTTGATGCTGGGCCCTCTGCTGGCCAGAGTTCAGCCGTGGTAGGTCGAGATAATGAAAGAAAGAAGCTCAGGCTCTTTTTTTTTGTGGTTTGTTTAGATGTCTTAGTTTCTCTAGCTCTGTTTCTCACAGTCAGTTGGTCATATTGGTCTGTTAGTGACATTTCCCTTTTAAAACTAATTGGAATTGAACTACATAGTGTCTTTAACCATCAATAGGTTTAGAGATGGGCTGCTGACATCACTGATTTACTTCTTTGATTTTTGATTTTAGAAAGACTTGGCAGATGTCATCTTCGATACAGTGTCAGAATTCGTGCCAGGTGCCATGAAATATCCCTGTGATATATACAAATACATATTTTATTTATTTCCAAAAATATTACACTTTCGTTAGAATTTGTATCTAATCAGTTTACAACCACAAGATCAAAGGTGATGCTTTCCTTTGCTGTTTGGCGTCTTTCAAATGATAACAGAATAATAAAATACCTTATACCCACACGAATGTACTGTAGCAAATCAATGTACTGTAATATCAGTATTGTGATATAAGACTAGGCATTGTCTGGGATATTTACTTTCAGAATTTTGTTTAAGGGCTTAGCGAAGGACTGAAGTGAAGCACTTTTCTTTCATCATGAATATGGCAGCTCCATCTGTGGAGCAGGATGTAATCCCACTCTTTAGCTGCTTTTGACATCCAAACAACACAGCTTTAGAATTTCTCTCTGTGCTTAATGGTCATTACATGTATATACAGTATGTGTTAAAACAAATCTCATATATAAAAAACAGCTGAGCGCCACACAGCAACAATGGCTACAGGGAGAAAGGACGACTGTATGGCAAGGTCAGTATTTTCAGTAGCTGTTGAGCTCAACAAAGGTGGTTTTGGGTCTAAAGACTATAAGAAGTAGATTTACAGTAGTTCTTAACTTTATTTTACCTTCAACATGCCATTTTGAGGGAACTATAAAGTTAGGTAACTGGACGCAAATGCTAACGTAGTTCCTCGGGGATTGAATCTGTTGTTTTTACAATCTAACCAGTGACAACACATTAGTTAAGGTTGTATGAAATATGGATGTCAGTAGTTGTTGTTGATTTAGTTTAAATATTCAGATTTGTAATTTTATGGGTTATTGTTTTTCAAACGATTAAGCTAAGATAGCTAATACGTGCTAACATCAGTGTTTGTTTTTTCCACACTAACTGGCAACTATACCACGTGATTCCACCGTTTTTATACTATTGTTTCACAAGTCTTGTTAGAAGCAGACCTCAGACATCTCACACAGAGATAAACAGAACTTTACTTTTTTAAATGATTTATTCACAATCATATAATTTTAGGAAAAGTGATACTTTTATTGTGCACCTTTCTAAAAGCTCTCTGGATGTTTGTTTTTTTTAAATATTCGTCTACATAAAAATGTTATCAATAAAACATTCAAGTTAAGTTCTTCGTTGTCATTTGCACAGCAATTACAGTAAAGTAGTTGTTGGCAATGAAATTCTTAGATTTCAGGCTTCCGGGAACAATGCTCATACAAATATGTATAGAATAAAAGTCACGTGAGTAAAATGTAATTAGAATCTAAGACATAAAATAGTGCAGCATCTAAAATATAGGTTTTCAGTTTTCAGTTTTAACAACCCTCTATAGTGCCTTGCAATTGAGGGCAGTGCAACTGCCATACCAGACAGTGATGCAGCCAGTCACGATACTCTCAACGGTGCAACTGTAGAAGTTGTAGAGTATCCTGGAGCCTGCCGAGGAAGAAGAGCCGTTGTCTCGCTACTTTGTGATGGTGTCGGTGTGGTGAGTCCAGGTCAGATCCTTGGTGATGTGAACCCCGAGGAACCTGAAGCTGCTGATTCTCTCCACCTTAGATGGATTGATGGAGAT
This sequence comes from Coreoperca whiteheadi, assembly GCA_011952105.1. Taxonomy (NCBI): domain Eukaryota; kingdom Metazoa; phylum Chordata; class Actinopteri; order Centrarchiformes; family Sinipercidae; genus Coreoperca; species Coreoperca whiteheadi. The sequence goes on from CM022478.1 coordinate 28,883,266, forward strand.
GGGGGCGTGTCCTTCTCCTGCCTCGTCCCGTAGTCCACAATAAGCTCCTGGCATTGAGATCGAGGTTGTTGTCCTGGCCCCAAAATGCCAGGGCTCTGAGCTCCTCTCTGTAGGCCATCTCATTGTGATCAGGCCAATGACAGCAAACTTGATGATGGTGTTGGAGATGGGTGGCCAGACAGTCGTGCGTGAACAGGGAGTACAGGAGAGGGCTGAGCAGCAGCCCCGAGGAGCAACAGTGTTGAGAGTCAGGGTGGATGATGTCGTTGTGCCTATTTGCACTGCCTGAGGTCAGAAGCTTCAGGAACCGGTCATATAGGGAGGTGTTCAATCCCAGGGCTCTGAGCTTGATAACATGCTTTGAGGGCACAATTACAATCCGTATTGAAGGCTGAACTATAGTCAATGAACGGCATTTTCACATAATGTGTTCCTCTGGTCCAGATGGGAGAAGGCAGTGTGGAGGTCTAGGGCTATGGTGTCATCTGCTGACATGTTTGGCCTGTATGTAAATTGTAGTGGGTCTAGTGAGTCATATCTGCACTGGATATTACTATTGGACAGGGGTCCTGGGCATTTTGTACCTCCTCAGCTGGGAAGTTGCTCTCAAAGTGTGCATAGAAGGTGTTCATCCGGGAGATATGTAGACATTATCTCGGCACTGCTTGTTGTCCTTTTGTCATCTGTACTAGTTCTTACCACATGTTCCTGGTGTTGGAGCACTGGCAGTTAGAATCCACTTTGACCCTGTATTGTTTCTTGGCATTGCTGACAGCTCCCCGGAAAAGCAGCCTCCGACTGTGAGGCCTCAGTCCTGTCAATAACTCTCTACAACTCGTCCAGGGCTTGGTTGGTGTTGGCGTGTGGGAGAATGTACACCGCTGTGAGAATGACCAATATAAACTATCCCGTAGAAATGATCCCCACATCTGAGCACCACTGTTTGTTGATTATGATGCAGACACCTCCACCCTTGCTCTTCCCTGATTCTGTTATCCAGTCCTGGTGTTAAATAGAGTCCCTCTAGAACAATGACCGACTCCAGGATCGAAGGGTTGAGCCAAGTCTCCAAAGTAATAAAACCGTAACGTTACAATTCTTGGTGTAACGTTGAAAAGCCATACTGGTCGTCCAGCTTATTATCCAGTGACTCAACATTTGCTAGAAGAATACTTGGTAGAGAATCAGAATCAGAATCAGATTCCGCTTTATTGGCCAGGTAGGGGGCACTATGGAGCCGTTTAGCCACACCCATGCCCAAAAGCCTTATCAGACATACATTTTCACCACTTCTGAAACGTGTGCAAAGTTTGGTGAGTGTTCTAGCAAGTTTAGCCCCTCAATGGGTCAACAAAAAGCTATGGTAGGTGATGTTAGCGAAACTAGCAAGAGACAGCTAGAATTTGAAAGTATCCAACCAAAAAAATCCCACCCCCTTGCTTCAGGCCTCCCTCCATAGCCACCCCCCCGAAACACATGCGCAATGAGTGCGTGGGCAGAGTGTGCGCCAGTAGGCAGGTCGGTAGGTAGACTGTCAGGTAGGCTGAAATGATTGGCCGGGCATATTACATTCATTTTTTTTCATAGCATTTGATTCATTGATAGCTGTCGGCATGTAAAGAGAATTTCAACAAATATTACAAAAAATGCCTCTGAAATCCATTACCTACCCTAGCTTTCACATGGGAATCATGAGCCCTTTTCAGACAGGGATTGCATAAGTGATGCCGTTTTGTCAGACATAAGTGTCTGTTACTTTAATGTTCCTCACGGCTTCATTCAGACATGTCAGAACATTTGCGGAAACAGCTCCACGCTCACAGGACATTTGCCACCTGGTGCATGTGCACGAGAAAACAGCAGTTAGTTGAAATTGCTATGATTAGGAGGAAGAAGACTGTTTTCTGTGTCCTGCATCACTTATGGATTTTAAAATTTTGCAGCTGAAGCCTAAATGACCATATTGAGCGTGGGCAACTCTCACCCCTGCTCCTCACAGTGAATCCACTGATACACCTTTACGTCAGTTTGATCATTTAATGTTATTGGAGAGCAAATTTTGCTGCCTGTTTTATAAAATGTGGCATGCACAAGCATTGAATGACAGGACGTTAAGTTGGGACTGTAGTTTAATTCTCAATATGCTCACATGCCACATAAAGCATTCATTAAAGCAGTAATGAAGCATTGAATTAACAAAGCATTCATCCATACAGTTAAAATGAAAATTGATGATATATGGAGAGAGGGCTGGTCAGATTATTACTGCAGTTGTACAAGATGGGTTTTTTTGTGTGACTTTTTTCCCCCAGCCACACCACAGGGGGAAATAGTTGTATGAACTGATATGAGAACAAACTGCTTAACGACTTAAAATTGTTATTTTCTTTGTGCAGAGATGAAGATTGAGATAATACATTTATTACAGTGATTTTAGAAGGTGGAACAGGACGCACATTCCTCTCTCTCTCTGTTGGCATGTTTTACCTAGTGCTGCTGTGGTCTTTACCTTAATCTGACAGCTTTCAATTCAGACTCGTGCCATAAAGTGATAACGAAATGTTATAGGTCTGACTTAGTAAGATTAATGTTGTGATGTGTGAAAAATGGCTTTAATGTGTTTTAACTGGCCAGCCAAATGGGTCATATAATAATGATATTGCATTCAATTGACATGTATTCATGAGGTCATTTGTATGCCCAAAAACCATGATGGCTGATTTGACCTTTAACCCCCAAAATGTAGCTACTTCACTCTGCCTTTGCATTGCCTTAAATGGTTCTTATTGCAATGCAAAAGCAACTAGACCAGTAACTAGAATGTTGTTTTTTTTTTGTTTTGACATTGACATTGTAATAACTGTATTTAAGAGTATTTAAAAACTGTACTAGTATGTGATTTCTGCCCACATGGTGTTTAGAGACTCTGAAAACACAAAACAAATGTCAGTAAACACGTTGGGATACTACTGAAATGGGTAATGTGGACAATATTTTCCTGCCGGACAATGCGGTGAATGATTATGAAGTAAATTACGATGCTGTTCATAATGATGAAGAGAGAGATATTTGTCATGGCTGCTTGATTGTTGTGGGATACATGATGCCTTTCGAGTTTTTATTATATATTTTTTCCACCTCTGGAAACTTTGTGATGTGAACTGCAAAATGTAGATGACGTGGCATCGGCGATGATGTGAAGATGGAGCAGGCACGCTAAGGCTAGCTAACTAAACATCCCATGTCAGTTAGCACCTAACATTACAGCGAGGCTTACAGGTATTTTATAATGTGATTGCTTGTTCACAATGCTTAATGGCATCATTACTTACAATACTCTGGGTATTTTCTTTTCTTTTCCCCTGGATAGTGCCATCTCAAACAGATTTGTTATGTGAGTATGGAAGTGTATAGGGGACTATATTAAAATGACAATGTAAACTGGAAAATGTAATTCCACAATAGCATTATACATTTCCACATATGTATGTGTCAATATATGCAATAATTCAGTTTTGATTTTCATTTCCACACACTTTTATGGGCGCTCTATGACCATATTAAAATCAAAATGGAACATTTTATTTTCAAAAGTTGTAGAGGGGACAATTAAATCCAATTTGAAAATTAAAATGCAAAAAAAAACAATGTAGCCTAGTTTTCCACTTGTGCAAGAATTATTTAAGTCCCAATTTAAATTAAAATGCAATTTTCTAACACTGTGAAAATGATATCTGCATTTGACATTTTATTTTCATACACTTAACCTGCTGTACAGTGGACAATATTCAAATGCAATAAGCGAAACGGCACCATCAGTCAATTGCATTTACATTTACATTTCACCACACTCTTTTGCTGTCAAAATGAAAATGCAATCTGTGTTTTTGTGCATGTAACATGTAGGATATCGATGACATATGGTATTTATCTTGATATATTGTGAATGTGATATATAGTACATTTTATGGAATTCATAGTTACCATTTATAGATTAAATTACGCGATGGGAATGTATGTCTTATATTTGACATAAAGGTATTTTATCACATTCATGCAATAATCCTGTAAATCTAATATCACTGTATGGCAAGCCTACTTATTGATTTACAACACTGTCCACAATGTCCTGATGCAGTGATACTTCACTATATACATTGTGAAAGAGCAAAAGCTGTATCAGGCGGACTGATATTGTCTTACAGTATAAATATTGTACTGCCCAACCCTAATCACACGCATCATGAGTTCCACCTTTTTCAAAATTACACCCAAGCAAAACACAAAACAACGTGATAGGTCTGTCAATTGGCCTGAAGAAAGACTGGAAAGGGGTGTATGAATACTTATTGTTTACCTGATCCAAACTGTGTTCACAAGGCAAACTGTGGATTGTGGATTTCCAGTTCTCAATCCCTCTGGATTTGCTCCCTCCGCACAATCAGTGACTGTTTATCATCCATTGTGTCCTAACTTTCACCTCTTTAGTTTCTGACTCTTTAATTGTGTCCTCGCATCGCCTTCAAGTCCCCCCTGTTCTTTTGCCCTCCCATGCCCACCACATCCCCTCTCGCCCTGGTGTCTCCCAGACCATCCCCTCTTGGGGGAATGCGGCATGCGCGGGGTCGTGGATCTCTGGGTGTCACGGCGGACGGCTGGGCGCTGTGATGTAATGCTGCAACTGCTCCTCTCTGCTGGTGATGATACCTGCGTGTCATCAGTCCTGGCACCCTCCGCAAACTTCACAGGGAGGCTGAAAATTAAACGGGGGCTCCCTTCCCTGCCTGTGGCCAAAGGAAACAAGTATGAGTGGTGTGTGTATGCGTGTTCAAGTACAGGAGGGCTTTTATATTGGGAGTGGTACACGTGGATGTGTGAGTGTGCAAAGGTAAATGTTTGACTTTTTACTCATTTCTATGGCATCATACAATAAATGCTTGCTGCATGTAATCAAGTCGCTTTGTAAGTTGTGAACTGATGTTGTGTGTGCTAAACAAACAAAAGCCTACCGGTATTCCTCACCTTCTCCCCCGTTCTTTCTTACTCCCTCCACTTGGCTTCTCTGACCTCCAACACTTCTCTGCAGACAGCGAAAACATCACCGAGTTGTCAAGGAACACTGGCGCTGAAAACACAAATACACACGCATGTCAGTGAGCGCGCACACACAGCAGGCTTTTAGCTAGCCAGCACAACAAGCCAAAGCCACACTTCACACCTGTTCTGGCTGGCATTTATTGGGTAAGCTCCCACCCAGTGGGAGGGGAGGGAAGAACAACACCTTGCCACTGCTAAAACAATCTCACAGCTCTGTGACCGGGGGAAAACAAAGGCAGCAGTGCAAGAACTCAAGAAACGGCACCCATTTGCCGTACTGCGTTAACAGAAAATTGTGCTGAAAATCTAAACACAGTGCTGGGAATTTAATCGCTTCGCTGCCTCATAATGGTCACAAAATTGGTGTTACCTCTCAAGAGGAAATGTTTGTTCTATCAAGTGTCAAATTCAAATCCAAACTTGCCATTTTTTTTTTTATGAACATTAACAATACACCTAGAACTAAAACTGCACTAATACAGATTTTATACCTGAACAATAGATCCAGTGACTATGTAGAATGTGACAGATGTCACTTGTAGTGACAAACCCACAGAGAATTATCACCCGTTTCGCCTCAGCTCAGCGTAGTATTTTAGCATCTGTCTTGTTTTGGTTTTCTGGCCCACAACTTTACCACTTTTGTTAACCACTCTCACCAACCTCATGTCCGGACGCAGCAGTCAGCTGTTTTCAGGGAAAAAAGCTTTGATAAGCCTGCTGTACGTGCCACTGTACCTGCCCAGCACCAATCAGCCGGCAGACACAGTCCGACACCAGCTGGTGAGCGTTTAGCAGCTAAAGAGCAGATATTTTGGATAGTGGACTTTTATTTCTCGTGTGTCCAGAAACATGCCTGAAAAAAATGAATGCTAACATTGGTGATATGTAAATAGGCAACTGTTTGCTAACAGATTATCCATTACAACTTAGGTCAGTGTTGTATTTAGAGCTGTGGGCTCTGCTGTCGCCAAGAACACACACACAAAAATAATCAATGAATGCACTCTTAAAGGATAATTCCAGTTTATTACAACTTGTATGTTTATACATATTATCTAAACCACTGATTTACATTATTATATTCACTACAACTACAAGAAGTTGGTAATTTGGGGTAATAATTTTACTTTCACCTAAGTTTTTCCTTCTGAATTATTTTTTCCAACCTGGCAGTTTGTTAAAAACCAGCCTGATCATGACTGCGGGTGTTTCTTGTCCGGACTTCATTTCACTCATGTAACGAAGTTGCCCAGATCTCAGCAATTATTTTGGTGAGCACAATGTAATCATAACTAACCTTGGAAAGAGTATTTGGAGGAAATCTTAACTCAAGGTCTATGCACTTGCTTTTCCAGAGCTCTCTGCATCCGACCATTTGTTGTCACATGACTGAATACTTAGACCACATGATTACAACTGAGCCAACTCCATGACAACAGCCCCAATGACGCCATTCACCCCTGGATACTCAAAGGCTCCGGAAAAGGCTAGTAAGTGGACCTTGAGTTAAAATTAGTCCGAAGTTTTAATACGCTGGAATTATCCTTCAACTTCTTACACACCTCTTTAAAGAAACTAGATGATTTCAGTTCACTTTGTTAAGGTCAAACAACCTTTCTTGCAGCCTCTGCTTTTAGTAAAAATGTGCACATTACCTCCAAGTGCCAAGAGATCTCCATAGTCCTCAAAATGGATCCAATTTACACTTCCTACTCAACACTTTATTTTTATGTCCAGCCCTTGAGAAGACATCGACAGACGGTATTAGACCTTTTATGCAATGGTTTGAGGAGACTTAGTTGTCAAAAATCCTAATAAAGCACTTGCTGTGATGGCGAATTCAACATAACCACGCCGAGTACTTTGAAGGTGACCTGTGTTTTATCTGTGCTCATTCGTTTTTTTTCCTGCTGGTGTATTGAAAGTGAGTTATGGCAGGGATGGGAGTGAGGGGCGTGTGAAGGGCAGGGTTTTAAAGGGCCGGCAGAGTGAGGTCTGAACAAACGAAAGGTTGAAGGGCCAAAGGCACACAGGGGGAAGGAAGTGGTTTGGAAAATGTATGGAGGAGAGGTTTAAAAAGCAAATCAAACTGACATCAAAACACAGCACCATCAAATGCTGTCAAATTGGACTGAGTTCAGAAAGTTCACAAATGGTCACAGACCAATGAAATATGACGTGAAACAAAGAGTTAATTTCTCACAAAAGTCTCAAAGATGATGGAAGCAGGTGTGAAAAAAGTTGTGAAATGTACTTTCCATTCTACAGCAAGGCACCAGCAAGTCAAAAAAAAAAAAAGATAGAGGAAGAGGCCACACATTATGACAACTTTTCTTTGAGAATTAGGCTGGACAGGACAGTCAACCAACAATCCAGTGCTACTCTCTCTTTTTAAGACTACATTGTTCTTCAGCATCTCACACTGTATACTGACGTTTGTCAAGTTAAGAAGTGACAAAGCACTGACATTGTCAATACTTCTCAATACTTCGCATTTCAGCTAGCAGCTGTTTTTACAAGCTGCAAACTCATTGCAGTCTCTCTTTTAGGGTTTCTTTCCTCAGTCTCCCTCAGAAGTGAAACATGCTCCTGAGGTTCACTATCTCTATTCTAAGATAAATCCATATCTACAACAACACTTGTTGGAATTTTAGATTGAAGTTAAACAATGTACTCCTAGTATTTTAAAAACTGCAGCCCCCATCATTTTTCACAGACTTACACAGCAGTGTGTATATTTTACATCATGATAACTCTGTCTCCAGTGTCCAATATCATCATTGCAATTTTTAAGCTATATACTCTCTGCTGTCTAGAAGACGTTTCCGCCATTCGTCCCTCCCCGTTTGTTCACGTAGCTCACCACTCGACTGGCCTCAGTCTGTCACGCTGGCGATGTGGCAATCTTGGGATTGTGGGAAATGGAGTATGTTTAGGCTGCTACAAAACAGAAATACTGAACTAACAAAGAATTTGGAAAATTGGAAACAAAATATCCCCGCCTATAGACAAATGAAGTGAACTGAACGATATACTGTTGACTAAGGTTATGTCAGGGCTGGATCTTTGGTCATTTGTAAATGACATGAGATAATGTGATTTTGAATGAGCTTTTCTTCCATCAGAACAGTCGTTCCAGTTTCACATTGAATCTCCATGGAGAGCGTCTCCCACCAGGATGTTTTACCACACTGCACCATACACATATATAGAATAATTATATGTTCATTACAACTATTATGTATTTCTTTCTTGAGCCAAACATGCTTTCATTATGAAAAACACACGTATATCAAAGATCATGGAAGCAAGATCCCGAGTTCCAGATTCCCGTATATGATGCGGGTCGCGGTCGTGGACGTCTACCGATGCCTCAGCTCGCATTTAGATGTTAAAGTTTAAGTAGTTGGTCAATGTTGGTACAGCTGTCCTGTGAACTTCTTGTCACTGTCTACACACAGGGCTTTGGGGTAGAGCAACCGAACGAACGGGAGAACAGCAGTTCCTTTCGCTTTTTTTCCCTAAGAGATTTGTAATAGTTTTCTCATCAATCTTTTATTTTTAGTAATCAGTTTGTCAATACCAGACAGAGACCCAGCGAAAGCGAGTTATTGCCCCATCACAGTTTGAAGGCTGCGTTTTAACTGCATATTTACCAAAGGTAGGTAAAGAAACCACCGCAGAGGGGAAAGGAGTAAATGTACAGTGACAGGAGAAACACACATCTACAACTGCTCCTATCCAGCGACCTTGACTCCAGATCCACAGCCGCAATTAGAAACAAAATGAGGTGAGCTGTCGCTGAAAAACACTGAGATTGACCCACTTGGGCGCAGTGAACAATAAACTAGCTTTTCTTTACCTTTTGTTGTCGCCTCTCTCCCTGGCTCCTTTGCTTTTGGGAAGGGGAGGTGGTCGGGGCCCAAGGTCTTTGAGTGCTAAAATGACTGCTGTTGTGCGATGTTTACAGTGGCCTCAGAATCAGAGCGACAAATTACACTGTCAGGGACACATCCATGCGGGATGAAGAGGAGGAGAAGCTTCAAATGTTCACCATTGAACACCTTCAATGGCTGGTAATACAAGAGGCGTGGCTGCTCCTATTAAAATGTAGGCCTGAATCAATAAGAGGCATAATTAGAGTTGTTAGAGCAAATTAAAACATGGCTATTATGTGTCTGTACAATGTTGTTCTGTAAACTGTTATTACAGGGGGAGAAGCTTTGTGTTTACGTGTGTGTGTGTGTGTGTGTGTGTGTGATAGAGTGATGGTTCGGGCAGTCGGTTAGAGATGGAGGATTAGATGCGATAGTTGCCTCTTTCTACTGTAATTACCACTCCCTTTATTGACAGAATGCTCATTTTTCTCTGGCTTTTGTCTAAACTACAATTTCCTCCATTGTACAGTAGTAATTTTGTTGTGTATTTCTGCAGCAGCGGTGCCTCTTTTTCACTGTTTGAAATTGTTGTTATCCTCAGCTCAGATGAACAGTAAGCTGCTACACCCACCCCCGTCCACACACACACACACACACACACACACACACCATTCAGCCATTGTGGGTTTTCTTTAAACATTTAAAGCCAAACAAACATATGACTGATTAGCAGCTGAAGAGAGTCAGAGTTTCACTGGAGGCGTCATCCTCACACCTGATCTCTTTCCCAAGAAGGTGCTTTTTTTCTAACTAGCGTTCCTCTCTCCATTTCCAGGGCAAAAATATACTTTCTGCATCCATGCAGCTGTGTGAATCCAAGTGAAACAAATTGTGTCTGCTGCTCGTGACCTCTGCCGACCACATTCACTGTAAACACATTCAAATGTCCCCCCTGCACATGTGTTGGTATTGTCCGCGTGCGCACACACACCAATGTAGCACGTACTGTGTACAGAATAGACAAGTGCATCAGAAAACTGAAAGACAGGCCCCTACACACACAGTCACACATGCACCTGCACCCGTGTGTGGTACAAATACAACAGAACTGCACACTAACACCACCTGTTAATGTGCTAAATGTCTCAGAGAAAGTTGACCATTTATAGCTAATGGCCACACATAGATTTGGTGGAAAAGGCTCTGCTCTTTGAGGAAGCTCGCAAAGAATCCAAGCAGTAGCAGGTATGATGCTGCGAGAACTAACCCCCCCCACCACCACCACCTTAAATGAACACAGACATGACGATAAAACAATACCAGAAATATAACACATAAGGAGGAGGTTGGGGTGGTGGGGGGAGCTGTTGGCATTAGAGTGTCAGCTGAGTAGTAGTGATAATTGTCAGGTCATAAATGCCTGTGCACATGGGTGAATGTGATTGGATGTCATTAGTCAGCTGACAGCCGCACAGCTGGTGACTGAGCCAGTGATTGTGCAGCATGGCTGGAACAGCTGATGCGGATCAGCTAATGAAAGCGCAAATTCAGGGCTCCGCCTGAGCCATCGCAGGGCTCTGTTTGTTTTTGCTTTGTCTCCAGTGTTTTCCTCCCCACATGTACTGGACATTGAACGTACACGCCTGTTTTCTTGTGACTCACTTCTCTGTCAAGTTTAACGTCATATAATCGTATTGCACGAATAAGAGGCTCTTGTGAGATTCTTTTATATAACTCAAACGAATGAGGAAAAAGAAACATTAGTAGGGAAAACTTTGAGTTTATACAATACTATTTTATTTTCTACAAATGGCACGTGACTATCTTTGTGCAAGAATTGCAGTGATAGCCACTAACCTAAGATGTTTTCCCAAAAAACATCTCACCTGCAGAGCATCTTTAGATTCATAGTTTGAAGATTATATGTTCAAAGGTTTTTCAATAATGGGACTAAAATAGGAGTATTCCGCATGTTTACATGGGCACCATTACTTTATTGGTTTGTAAATGTAGCCAGTGCAAATGGAAATCTTATGGTAACTTGTGCTGGGGGGGAAATTAGGGCTTCCTCAAGAAGTTATGGCAGGTTTTTTTGTTTTTTTTTATTGTTGTTGTCCATCACCTTTTGTGTATCAAACCCAGGTGGTGGCTTTTTTAAAAAAATGTGTGCTCTACAAGTGAAAAGTTTTGATTTCTATCCAACTGTATTTGACAAGTTATCAGGGACAACAAAGCCAAACAAGAGCCATTCCCTACCAAAATATCATACAGGACAAGATGCGGCATAATTGTAGAGTGCTCACTGACAGAAATCAATTTGAGGCGTGCTAATGGCCGGAGTCCTCCATTGGAGAGTGCTCTCATTGACTGGCATGGTGTTCTATCTGGTAAAGAGCAAAGTTGGAACAATTACAGTAATCTGCGTGTGGAGTGATGGTCCTCCACGTGGAGTGGAGCTGAGGTGAGTGGTGCTCAGCACTGATCAGCCGGCCATGACAAAGAGAGGCAGTAAAGCCAGGCATGGTTTGGAGAAGTGTATGATGGGATGCCAATGTTCCACAGGGACTGGAGGTATTGATTGAGAAGACTGGCATCAAGTTAAATGTTTGCTCTTATCAAAAATTTTGTTTACAATGAAACTCTGGAGGATGAAAAGGGTTTGTATTAGCTGGTCATCAAGACAGGTGTGTTGATATTAGTGCTGAACAATCTTCTGAGGTATCCAATTGCAATTTTTCTGACTAATATTTTGATTGCGATTATTAAACTTAAACTGGCATTGGTGGTATACATCAACAAGCTTGTATTGGCTCTGCTGACTCAACCCCCGAGACGCATCCCGTGCCCTCCCCGGCCGACATTATATCCCTCCCAGACCGGCCTAAACCGACAACTTCCTCCCCACGTTCCTCCCTCACATTCAGCCCCTTCCTCACATCCATTTCTCCGTCCTCGACTTCCAATACTTCCCCATTTCATCAAACCTTTAAAATCACATTGTTGTGGCGTGGTCCTTGCTAGTGAACTTACAGCCAATCAGGCTTGAATATTTTCTGTGGCAATGGTGTAATAAATGTTAATAGATACATGGCAATGATGAAGAAACCTACACATCCATACAGGGATGTTAAAGTGTGTGTGTGTGTGTGTGTGTGTGTGGTCCATTCCTCTTTCAAGTTAATCCAATCACATGCCATTTGGCTCATAATAATGAAAGAAATGACTAAACTGTTGAACTGAATGAAAATGTAATCTTTATTGCATCAAATCACACTGAATCAGCTTTGAATCACATTGGTTCAGAGTGTTATGAATTTGTCTAGCATTTTTGTAACATAATGTAGACCAACGCTCATATTAAAGTATCTGAGAACACAACCCCACATTCAAACTTTGCCTACTGTATGTGCACACTGTCCTCATTCTTCCTCCATGCTCTCCTATCACTGGTCCTGTTCTAACGGAACGGCTAGAGAGCTATATCATACTCAGCACATCAAGGCTCAGCACATATAGGATAAACAATGCCACTGTCAAAGCCATCACTTGGCTGCATCCCCAAATCAATTCCTCACACTCTTCCTGGATTAGCCATGGATGACTTAATTGATTCAGCACAGTCAAGTGATCTTCAAACAAACAGGCTTTTCCAACTTGAAAAGGGAGTGACAGCCACCAAACCTGAACTCTCTGTAGATGACAAATCATTCCTGCAGGCGACGACGTTATTCTTAACAATGGCGGCTGGCTGCTGCTGGAAAGATATCTTCTGACTGTCCTACATTCCTATAGGCTAGTACATAAAATGGGCGAACCAAAACCAGCGATGGGTCATTGCTGCCGTTTACTAATCAAGAAGTCTTGAAGATAAATTTCCAAGATAATGGATACGCCTCGTGGTTGGCACGTGCCTCTGAGCTGTCGGCGAGGGTAAGACAGAGAGTCTTTTTAGGGGTTTATCCTGACTGTGCTTTTACACCACAGTTTAATCTTGCCTTGGAGTGGCGGGATGACAGACAGAGCGATTAACACTAGTTCTATCAGAGTCCAGTTAAGCGGCAGCCATTCTCAGTGGACCTCTTCTTGTGTCCAAGTCCTATGGAAGCAGCGTTTTCAGTGTAATGTATAGTAATTGCAATTTATTCCCCAGAATATTTCTGAGCTCATTGTCGCGCCTCATGTTCCACATTCCGCATCTGGACAATGATACCTTGATATCATCCCATTTGTGGGTATCACTGTGTTGCCAAAGCAAGCTACAGTTCCAATTTCCCCGACAAAATGTAAAAACTTCCTTCAAATGGAGTCTTCGACAGAGTCACAGGGAGTGAGTGATATGTATCCACAGCTCTACTGAACATCATCAGACAGGAAACAGGGAAGTGTTTACTGCTCTGCCAGGAGGATGTGCTAGGACAGGTTTCTCCCACAGCAGGCAGGCTGAGTGGGAAGATTGCAGAGGGAGGTGGGAGCAGGATAGAAATGATGTGTGGCTTAGAATCAGCAGCAATGGAAATTGTGTCAAAATATCCTCAGACACAAGTACTCTTACTTTACTTCAGATATTTACAGGTAGAGGTAAAGTAGCTAGAAGGTAAAAAGAAAGTCATTTGCCGTAAAATTAACTCTGAATAAAATCAAACCAATGTAATTTTGCTAACTTCAGACTAATGTCAATTCTACCATGTTTCTCTAAAATACTAGAAATACTAGACATCTATATGTCATCTCTACTTTTAACAGACATCAGTATGGTTTCCATAAAGGCCATTCCATCTTTGCTTCATCTAACAAACAAAATATCAACAGCACTTGACAGTATAGTGAACCTATTTGTACCATATTTCTAGGTCTTTCAAATGCTTGCTGTAAAAAGCTAGAAAGGGACAATTGCAATGTGATGTGTCCCAGGGGTCACCTCTAGGGTCAGTATTAATTCTCATTTGTAATGTTTCCAGATGACACGTTTGGTTCTTTTGCATTCACATTTTCATTCCTTGATTAAAGAAGCTGTCTTGATGACACATTATGTCTCGCCGTCCCTTTTTTCGTCCATTCTCACTTTCCCCTGGCTCCTCTATTTCTATGGAACCTCTCAGTCTTTGCCACTCTACGGATCGAACTTTCCCACCTTCCCAGTCACCTGATCTCCACATCCAACAGCATGCTGTCATTTCCTCCTAATCAGCCACCAAGTACTCATAACTACCCACTTACACCAGTGGTCTGCCAGGTCGTCACTGTTACCATATGCCATTGCGTTCAAGCCAAATCTGCCTGGACCTGGCCCCACTTGGAGTTGATGGTGTCACCTGAAAATTTGTAATGCAACGCAAGTGCGAGCTGAAAGTCCAAGTGTTGCAGCTAAAGACCCTATAGCATGAAACAACAAGAGAAAAAAAACACCTCTCTCAATATAACATAGTCTACTACACCACCTTTAACTATGGATCTCGATAATAAATATGTATATTGAAATGTATACATTTCCAATGTCAACAAAAACTGAAGATTATGAGCTTTGTAAAGATAGCTCTTATGGGAGAGCTCTTGTATTGAATAGCAATATATTGTACAGGTGTGCCTAAAAAAGTGGCCATTGAGTGTATAACATGAGTTTGAAAGATGTGGGTGTTTACATGGCAGGAAGGGAGTTGCATTATGGCAAATGATGGGCAGTGTTTTGACACATAATAGGGAATAAAAGTCAGAGTATCTGCATCATCTACTGCATCAGTTGTGAGGCCCCAAACGTTATGGAAGTGCAATACTAAAATCATGGAGTTCCCCTTTAATCTATATATATTTTCCATACTGCAACATAGTATTAGTACTATTCTGTACTCACGACATCTATTGCATGTCTGTCCGTCCTGGGAGAGGGATCCCTCCTCTGTTGCTCTTCCTGAGGTTTCTATCATTTTTTCCCCTGTTAAAAGGGTTATTTTGGGTAGTTTTTCCTTAATTGAATCGAGGGTCTAAGGACAGAGGGTGTCGTATGTTACAGATTGTGAAGCCCTTTGAGGCAAATGAGATTTGTGATATTGGGCTATAGAAATAAAATTGAATTGAACTGAATTGAAGTATGGGTTACTACACTGTCTACAACTCTTGCAGGACAGTGTCAAAAGTGGGATAGAAATATCTGACATATTACATTATCGTAGACAAATTACATGAATTATCTGCAGTATACTATTCACAAAATTCTTATCTTAAGCTTTCAGTGCCTACTTTCATTACTGAAAATGTTCCATTCAATGCTTTGGACACATGTCCAAAAAAACATGTTGCTATAGTTCAAAAACTATAACTTGGCAGTCCTGCTTACCAGAGAACATGTTATTTTAGAAAAAAACCCACTTGCGACCATTTTCTTAGGATATAAAGCCAGGGATCACGAAAATGCCCCTTTGGCAATGTTGTTTCAGAAGTGCAATCATGCTGATAAAAGTGCTGAATTAAGGGAGAAGAGTGTGTGGATGGGGCTGACAGTGAGAAGAAAGACTTTACAGAAAATTGCGAATAAAATCAGTTGAAAGTTGGAGGTAGAGAGGTGAGAGCATAAACATGGATAGAGTAATAGAGCGAGCTAAGGTGTAGAAAGAGGGTGGGGTGTGTGTGTGTGTGTGTGTGTGTGTGTGGGGAGGGGGTGATGAAGAGGAGGGTGGTGGGGGTTAGTGTGAAAGGGGTTAATAGCAAAGTGGAGACTCAGAGCTGATCGAAATGCAGAGCGCGTTCCCCCAGCCCTGTGCTCAGTGATGAGTTGGAGCTGAGATCTGGCGCCTGCTATAAAGGAGCTCATTGAAAATAATTCAGAGTGACGGCTGTGCAAGAAGGGAAAGAGGGAAGGGGTGGGGGGGTGGGGATGGGGATAGGGGTTGGTGGGGCTGGTGGCAAGGAGGGAGGGAGAAGATGGTATAGCTACAAAGAGAGCTAGATGGAGAGCGAAAAGGGTAGAGTGGGAAGAAAGCGAGGTGGAGATTGCAGTGTGGGGGGAGACGGCATGGACGACAGCTGATAAGTTGAGAGGGGTCAGAATTATGAAGGAGTCGGGAAAGTAAAAATAACAATCAGTATGTAGGAAAAAAATGTGTGTGTGTGTGTGTGTGTGGAGGTGTATGGTGTATAAATCATACAGGACTCAACACTACACCCTCATCTACACCAACACTCAAAGTTCTAAGCCCACTACTACTACACCACACAAATAAAAAGGTATTTGACAGAATAAACAATATAGAGTCTTACTAAGTGTTCATATCATGTGGGATGGAAGAAAATTATGGGAAAGATTCCCATGCTTCACAATGCCATCGGACAACTCGAGATTCCGGCTGCCAGTTTTATTCTCACCTATTAATGGAAATATAAGCTGTATTAGAAGTCAAGTCACTTTTTTTAAAGGACAATGAAAAACAACACAAGTAGACCAAATTGAGGTACAATTTTCAAGGCAAGGTTAAAAATCTGCTATGTAAGAACAAGCAACACAGATATAGAACAAATAACGTTTTAGTACTGGGTGAATCAAGATGGGCCGCAGCAGCAAAGGCGTGATCCCCCTTGCACTTCACCCTAGACTGTGGACAACTACCAAAAGAAGAGGACCTTAGAGACCTAGATAAAGGTTTAAGAGACCTGAGATGTAAGAAAGTCCCAGCCCATTGAGTGCCTTTAAAATAAACACTAACATTTTAAAATCAATTTAACACCACACCTGAAGCCAACGAAGAAAGGCCAGTGAAACGTCAAGCATTTTCAACGAGCTGAACCCACAACAAGGACGACTGAAGAATATAACATAGGTTATTATAGTAGTCTGGGCAACAAGAAAGGCATGGATAACTTTCTTTAAATCATGGGATGAGAGGAAAGACTGGGATTTTTTTATTTTGTTTGCAGTTGGAGAAAAATGCATCCACTGAATTGCTTTGCCTCTAAAAGTTGAAATCAGAATTAATCAGAAGTTTTAGATATGAGTCCTAAGAGCCAAAAGTGCTAATCAATTAGACTTAACTGTCAGTTGGATAATGTTACTAGCCTTCCAATTTAAATAGGTTATTTTGTTGTAGCAATACTACTGAGAGTGTCATAGGCACAGACATTAAAGTAAATGTTGTATTTATGAACGAATTAACCAAGATAAAGCATGTATAGGGAAAAGAAAAACAGTAGAGGACCTAGGATGAATCCTTGAGGAACCCCACAAGAGGAACTGACATGAAAAAGGTGGTCAGGTATGTAAGAAGTAAACCAATCTAGAACTGTACCATTCATATCAACTACATTGTGAAGGTGATTCATGTATTCCAGTTTTATTGTCTTACATTCAGTTCTTGTAGTTAAAAAAGGGTTAAAAATATTGTGCATGGTCAATAACGCGCCATATCCTTTATATTGACATTTTACCTTAATCAAAAGGCTTTGGCTACATGAGGTATCTTTGCTTTTTAAGGCTCTCCCGCATTATAAAGCCCCAAGTCAGATGTACTGGAGCTTTCAGAAAATGTGCTTTTCTTTGTCATAATTACAACTTGGATAAACAATACTTTACAAAAAAAACGGGTATTTTGGACACTGGCAATGCAACATTGCCAGTAGAGGGGCAAATAATATAGAGTTTGTCCTGGGGTTATTGCTTGTGCAAAAGTCATCTTCCGGGGAGCATGAATGTGCTCGGTAAATTTCATGGCAGTCTTCCCATTTTGATATTTCTCTATAAGTAAACATTTTGGAGCGATGGTGGTGCAAGAGGAGCGGTCAGGAGGTCATTAGCAATTTAGCGTAATCAGGTAGGATTCATTCTCTGGGCACCGCAAATATATAGAACACATGCCACGGTAGTCAGCCCAAAGTATGAGGATGAATAAAATGCAGTATAGAAATAAGTTACAAACTGCATTGCATCAGGGATGAGCACTTACATGCACGATGATCAATTGTAGAGGCAATACCAAGGACTCTGAGCTGTTATAGCTCAAAGTAACTTTCTGACTGTGTGCTAAAACCAAACTAAGCTCTCAGCAAATCCCTTCCTCAACACTTTGGCCCATGTGCCAAAGGCTTTGATCACCTAGAAGCCCCAACACATCAGCACAGTGCTAGAGGCAGCACAAGTCGTCACCTTACTGTGACTCTTTGACCACTGCTGTCAACACACAGAGATGAGAGGAGGTTATAACCCAGCTGTGGGGTTAGAGTTTACATTATACCTCCAGCATGAGGATGGACATGTCATCACACCGCCAAATGACTTGTCTCAGAAAAAAAAAGAACTAAAGATAGAAAAATGGGGGGAGACAGGGTGTAGGATGAGAGGAGTGGGAGGTGTAAGTCGTGGCCTCCTCTCAGCGGCCTTCCTATATTAATGTGGAGCCCTCCAAGACCTCTATTAAACTGTACAAAGCTCATCTGGAGGAGCAGGCACATCTTTTACGCTAACGCCACTGTGTTAAGCACACAGGGAGCCTGCAGAGAGGCAGACAGGGGGGGTTAATGGGGCTTGATGCACTGCAGGGGGGCGAGATGAGGATGGGATGGGTGAGGCAGGGAGATGGGGGCAGTGTTGGTTGCGTCAGACAACAGAAACACCCAGCTGGGACTTCCACCCCCTGTTCCAGAGCTGTTAGCCTCCACAGTCCTAACTGCTGTGTGAACACTGAGGTGGAAAGAGATGGAGCGCGGCTGTAGCTTGAATTCTGGGCCCCAGAATTTAAAGGCTGATTCCAGCTTCTTAAAAGCTAGGTCTTGTTTTCAGATTTTCAAACCGTGATTCACGAGAACTATCCCTCTTCAGCTCATTTCACTGAAATAATTCAAGTAAACATTACATCCTGAAATTCTTAGTATAACATTTGAATATGTGCATGGATTCATGTGTTACATGTGGCTTTCTTATTTTAAAAATAGGATTTTGAAGAAAATTCAGTCTGATCGAAAAATATAATAGCTGAAAAAGTCCGTCGATATATGTTCCTAATAATATCTTACTCAAAAATCTTTTTTTTTTTTTGTTTGTTTTTGCTCTATATCGAACATTAGTGTTAATTTCAAATCGTGTTTGTGTCCACTTGATGAATGTCCAATATTCACTCTCCTTTTAGCTCTGATGTGGTCTCCACCTACTCCTGAAGGGGGAGAGAAAAAACATCTGGCGTTTAAGCTGCTGAATGCTCCACTAGGTTCCCCATCGAGTCTGTCTGCTGCTTGGTGCTGAAATGTTGTGCTGAAAACAGCTGCCTCCTGCTGGAAACATGGTGAGTGTGCAATTGGCGGGCCATAGGGCCCAAACCATCAGCTAAAAAAAAGGCTAAGAAGCTCCATATACTGTAACCACAGAGTTGCATGCTTATTCTCAGGACATATTTGATATTCCACATTGTGTCCACTGTTAATATAGAAAATATTGAGCAGCTTTAAAGGCATCGTTGCACACCGGAATGTGAGACAGGTGATTTGGAGGGTTGCAGAACTTGTAGTAGAAGTAAAAAAAAAAAAAAGTGGTTGTTTTTAGTGTTTGCGATGATTAAATTGACAATTTTTGATGCGATACTTAAAGACAACCTTTAACCTCTGTGCTCTTTTGTGAACATGATAGCATATGGGACAGTAAAAGAGTTCCCCTCTTGGCTGCAGCCACTGACAGACAGGCCAGTGTAAGGCAATAGCACCAGTGAGTTCACAGGTATATGTGTGTTCATTCAGCTGCATGCACTTTAGCGCCTCTGACAAAAGAAACCATGTTTTCCTCTCTAAACTGTGAATGCATAAAAGCATGCAGGACTCATGAATGCACACATTCATAAATCTGTGTACAATGGTGCCTTCACTGGTCAATAGAAACCCCATACACACTCTCTCACAAAGCACGTACACCTCCGAATAGATAGTTGAGCCTAGGCTCATTGCTTGGGCCACTTTCTGAACACTGCTACGTGTATGATGAGATATCGAGCCGGGGCTTCACACCGCACTCTGATTTATAAAAGATCATCTCGGAGCATGCTGCCGTCCTCGCTCTGTATTTCGCCACTGCAGCTTTTCAACTTTGAGAGGGGAATTCACAAAGGGCTGGCTGAGAAACTGAGGGGGTTGTCCAGGGAGTGGAATAAAAACAAAAAAAGAGGGAGGCAGGAAAAAAAAAAAAAAAAAAAAAAAAAAAAGGTGCTTGGAAGTTTACCGACAAATTTGAACTTGGAAGAAAATCCGATTAACTCCAGAATGAGTCAAACAAATCAAAACAAACAGCCTTGAATATGCCAAACAACTGGTAAGCAGCTTCTGGAAAGCGGTGAAGAAGAGATGGAAGGGAGGTGGGGGTCGCCAGGAGGGTGTGTTTGCATCTGAAACTCCTCACTATCTCCAAGTGGGATCAAATCACAGCCGCTCTCGCCGCCTTTTTTTTTTTTTTCTTTCTTTTTCAATAGCCGATCAATTTAGCACAGCTCGGAACACTGAAATAAACATCGACAGAGTCATTTTCTGGCATATTAATGTTTACATCCAATCAGCAGGATGTGGGGGCGGCCTAATTAACTCAATCAGCTGGAGGAATGTGCCAGCAAATGAGAGCCATACCTAGGGACCGCGCACAATTGATCACTTCAACTGACTCTGCACTCAATTGTTTCTTGACAGCACTTCAGAGCACCTGAATTAGTGAGGGTGCACATGATGATTAAAAAAGACGTTTTTTCCCTTCTTTTTTTTTTTTTTTTTTTTTTTTTTCCCTTTCTCATAACCGCGTTTGAAAGAGATACTGCCAGCATCGCAATCTAAGTTTGTGGAGGGAAGAAATAGTTGGCGTAAAGCAGCGGCAGCAGCACAATAATCTTTTCAGTTATTCCACCCGGCAGTTTAATTACTACTGGAAGAGCACAAATGATCAAACTGAATATGTTCTCCATTTTGGAGAAATTATTTCTTTCTCTGGCATGAAATTGATCAAGAATTGATTTGGGACGGGATGTGAAGGTGGGATATGGATGATTGCAGACAATCAGTGAGTTGCACCCAAGTAATGCCTTTTTACCGTGGGCTCACCTATCGGTTTCTCTCATGTAGCAGAGCCAGAAGCTACTGCGTGTGGGTGAGTGTCTGGGAGTGTGTTCGTGTTTTAAGTGGGAGGGGAGGGGAGGGGGCTTGGGGTGGGTGTGTGTGGGTGGGGGGCT
>CM022478.1:28920387-28970612 GCA_011952105.1 Coreoperca whiteheadi
ATCGATCGGACTGAATTTGACTCACAATCATAGGGATCGTTAACATTCGGAACCGAAGCCTCCTCAGAGGCCAGTTCAGGTGACAAAAATCCAAAATGGGGCGCAGACCACCGTCTCTCTTCGGAACTATAAAGTACCGGCTGTAGAACCCGGTAAACATCTCGCTGTCGGGGATCTGTTCTATGGCCCCTTTGTACAGGAGGGAGTGAATTTCTTGCTCCATCACTTGTGCTTGTACTTGGTTGACCCTTGTTTCCAGGATTCCTCGGAATCCCGGGGGTCGAGACCGAAACTGAAGCGTGTAGCCTTGTCGGACGGTGCGCAAAACCCAGGGCGACACGCCGGGCAACGCTTCCCAAGCGGGCAGAAAATTCCTCAGGGGGACCAACCGCTTGAGGCTGGTGCCTGGGAGACCCGGAGTGGCGGCCTCGGTTACCCGAAGCGCTGTAGCAGCGGGAAATCCCCAAGGATAGGCATGCACATGCCTGACCGCCCCTCCCATCTGCGATGTGAGAGCTACGGTATCCCGAAGCGACAAAGCGGCGGGAGTTAACCGGAAATGAACGTCTACAGGCCTCTGTAGAGGACGCAACTCTGCTGACTGCTGCACAGCTGTGCAGGTCTAAAGGCAGTGGTTGCATGGAACTCACCACGCCCCGAAGCGTTGCCGACGGCGGGGTGAAGCGGCTGAGTTCCTGTGGGCCCGATGGGGAGACATCTATGTGCTCGACCCAGGTGGGGGGCGCCCTCAGAGGCCCGACGCTCAAGTCAGGGCCTCTTTTTGGAAGCCTGTTGGGCTAGAAGCACGGCCCTCAGGTCCGCCTTCTCCCGTTCAGGCCCCTTTCGAGCAGGCGGCAGCGAGCCCCTCGACCGCTGGGGAGGGGCACGCTGAGCCACGCTCGCTTTTTGGGCCAGCATGTACGAGCTGCGAGACGTCGAAGGCTGAGGTGGTCCACCCTCAGCTCCGGCCCGCGACCTCTTTCGACAAGGGATAAATCGCTGGAAGGCCGCAGCCTGTTGGCGCGCTTCCCTGAAGCGCTCGACAACTGAGCCGACCGCTTCCCCGAAGAGACCACCGGGTGAAAGCGGGGCATCTAAAGGAAGGTTTTGTCCCTCTCCTTAATTCCCGACAGAGTTAGCCACAAGTGGTGCTCTATCGCCACGAGCAGGGCCATGGACCGCCTGATAGCTCGGGCCGTATCCTTCGTGGCCCTGAGCGATAAATCTGTCGCACGGCGAAGCTCCTTCACATCCTCGGATGCGAGGGGCCCCCCGTCGTTGAGGTCGTCAAGCAGATTGGCCTGGTACGCCTGCAAGACCGCCATGGTGTGAAGGCACGCACCGTAGTACGGCAGGGCTTAGTAGGCAACGTCGGGGTTTCAGGGAGGACGCGGCCTCCGGCGATAAATACGCCGCCAGCGTCTCCTCAATACCTGGCATGCTGCCATAACCGTTGTCTTTACGCCCGCTGATCGAAGCATACTGGCGACCAGTCGGGCTAGAAAGCCGTGTAGAATACGGCCGGGACCAGGACCTCGACACCTCAGTGTGAAGGTCCGGAAAGAACGGTAAATCCCGACGCGGGCGAGGAGTTGGGGCTACAAGGAAACGCTCATCGAGCTTACTCCGGCGACGAGCGTCCTGCTCTTCCGCAGGCCAAGCGATATTGAGCCTAGTCACCGCACGGGAAACCACCTCCAGCAGCTCGTCCCATGTCACCGCCTTCCGCTCCGAGTATATCCAGTTCCTCGGAACCGGAGTCTCGGCGAGAGGGCTCCCGCTCCGGGACGGAAGAAGCCGCAGACCTTCTCCTCAGGCCCCGTCTTATCTTACAGAGCTCATAGTGCCTTATTACCCCACTAGAACACTGCGCTCTCAGAATGCAGGGTTTCTTGTGGTTCCTAGAGTCTCCAAAAGTAGAATGGGAGCCAGAGCCTTTAGCTATCAAGCTCCTCTCCTGTGGAATCAGATCCCAGTTCGGGTTCGGGAGGCAGACACCATCTCCACATTTAAGAATAGGCTAAAGACTTTTCTCTTTGATAAAGCTTATAGTTAGGGCTGGCTCAGGTGAACCTGAACCATCCCTTAGTTATGCTGCTAGAGGTCGGGGGACTTCACATGATGCACCTCTCTCTCTTCACCTCTGTCCTCCTATCCATCTGTGTTAAAGGGTTTTTTTGGGGTAGTTTTTCCTTAATTGAATCGAGGGTCTAAGGACAGAGGGTGTCGTATGTTACAGATTGTGAAGCCCTTTGAGGCAAATGTGATTTGTGATATTGGGCTATATAAATAAAATTGAATTGAATTGAATGACTTGCTGTGGTGCTCGGTGGTGCATTTTGGGAGGATGAGTCTTCCGCTGAAGGTACTACTTTGCTTGACCAGCACGTCATGGAGTGGGTGGGAGACACTGTTCAAGATGGCATGTAGTTTGGCCAGTATCCTCCTCTCTGACACCACTGACACCATCGACAGAGCGTCCAGCTCCACCCCAACAATGTCACCGGCCTTACGCATCAGTTTATTGAGTCTGTTAGTGTCCGCTACCCTCAACCTGCTGCCCCAGAATGCAACAGCATACAGAATAGCACTGCCCACCACAGACTCATAAAACACCCTTCGTAGGTCTACAACCAGCTCCTTGGACTTTGTGGCACTGAGGTGCAGATGGTTCTGCTCGCACCATGAGACAAAGTTACCAACCGCAGCCCTGTACTCAGTCTCATCACCACCACTGATACATCCCACCACAGCAGTCATCAGAAAACGTCTGAAGGTGGCAGGACTCTGTGTGGTGGCTGAAGTCTGTGGTGTAGATGGTGAAGAGGAAGGGAGAGAGGACAGTCCCCTGAGGGGCCCCAGTGTTGCTGACCACAGTGTCCGACACACAGTGCTGCAGACGCACATACTGTGGTCTGCCAGTCAGGTAGTTAACAATCCAGGACACGAGGGGTACATCCACCTGCATCACTGCCAGCTTCTCACCCAGCAGGGCTGGCCGAATGGTGTTGAAGGCACTGGAGAAATCAAAAAACATGATCCTCACCGTGCTTGCAGGCTTGTCCAGGTGGGTGTGAATGCGGTTCAGAAGGAAAATGATGGTGTCCTCAACTCCCAGCCAGGGCTGGTAGGCGAACTGAAGGGGGTCCAGTAGGGGTCTGACCATGGGCTGCAGCTGTTCCAGCACCAGTCTCTCCAGGGTCTTCATTATGTGGGAGGTCAGTGCCACCGGTCTGCAGTCCTTGGAGCCACTGCGTTTTCGGCACAGGAACGAGGCAAGATGTCTTCCACAGAACAGGGACCCTTTGAAGACTCAGGCTCAGGTTGAAGACATGTCGAAGAACTCCACATAGCTGGGGGACAAAGGCTTTTAGCACCCAGGGGCTAACTCCATCGGGGCCAGCAGCCTTGTTTGAGTGGAGTTTCATCAGCTGTCCTCTCACCTGGTCAGTAGTCAGGCACACAGCAGAGGTTACAGGTGGGGGAGGGTGGGGGACATCACTGTCAATGTGAAGAGGGCCGTTAGCCTGAGAGCCAGTTGATGGGGGAGCAGGACTCTCCAAGGACGATGAGGGGGGGGAGCAGCTGAGTTAGAGGAGGGATGAGCAGGAGCAGGTGTGTCGAATCTGTTAAAGAACAGATTAAGTTCGTTGGCCCTGTCCAAGCCGCCTTTAGCTCCTTTGCTGCCAGTCGGTCTGAAGCCAGTGATGCTCTTCATGCCGCTCCAGACCTCTCTCATGTTGTTCTGCTGGAGTTTACACTCCAGCTTCATCCAGTACTTCTCCTAGGCCCTCCTCTTGGCATTCAGGATGTCTTTGATGTCCTTTATTATTATTATTATGTTAGGATAACAATGAACCATTTAAGTTGGGACATTGCGGTCCACACAGAAGTTAATGTAGTCAGTGATGCACTCAGTGAGCCCATCGATGTCCTCTCCATGAGGCTCACAGAGGGCATCCCAGTTTGTCACCTAAAAACATTCCTGCAGTGTCTCATAGGCGTCCTCTGACCATCTCCTTACTGTCCTTGTGGTAACAGGCTTTCTTTTAACAAGAGGCATATAGCAGGATTTGAGGTGAACCAGGCTGTGGTCTGACCTGCCCGGGGGGGGGGCTGTATGCATCCTTAACATTAGCATACAGCAGATCCAATGTCCTCTCCTCTCTAGTAGGACAACTCACATACTGGGTGAAATTAGTCAATGTTGTTGAAACACTGACATGGTTGAAGTCGCCCGATATTAATATGAGTGCACTCGGGTGTTGAGTCTGGAGTTGTGCTATGGCAGTGTGAATGGCGTTGTACGCCGATACAGAGTTAGCAGAGGGGGGCATGTAAACAGCCACAACAATGGCATATGAGAATTCGGGTGGCAGATAATATGACAGAAGTCCCACAGCTAACAGTTCAATGTCCGGGCTACAGATACTCTGCTTGATAGTAACGTGACCAGGGTTACACCATCTGTTGTTAACCAGCACAGCAAGCCCGCCGCCTTTCCGCTTATGGCTGCCGGTGTAATCCTTGTCGGCCCAAACAGTCTGAAAGCCATCGATGGAAACGTTATGATCTGGGATATCCTGGTGTAGCCATGTCTCTGAGAAGCACATCAAACTGCACTCACGGAACTCCGTCTGATTCCGGGCTAACGTCGTTAGCTCGTCCATCTTATTCGCCAGTGATCTCACGTTGCCCATAACCAGAGAAGGCAGACATGGCTTAAATCTCTTGTTCTTAAGCCTCTTTTGTCTGCACCACTTTCTCTTCCCTCGCTGCTTCGTTCCACCTCTGCATCCTTGGTGTGTCCTCCTCCAGATCTCAGTGGGGACATCGGTTGTCCTGGGCGCAATGCCGCTTGGCTTCAGCATGATCAGCTGTTCCCTGGTGTAAACAATGCCCCCAAACAGCTGTTCAGCAGCGGTGCCCTGACCAAGTAGCAGGAGAAGAAGTTCCACGGTGAAAAAAAGTACTAAAATACTTTCTACTCTCATTTCCTTAAAGAGTGTAGTTTAATTTATTCTTACATACAAGTTACTCAAGTTAGGAAGAAAAAGAAAAGCTAAAAGTTAGAAAAAGTAGGACGAGGAGACGGAGCTCTTGTCTGCCTCTCAGCGACCAGCTGAGCAGAAGCTGCTGGCCTCGAGACAGCTAGCAGAAGGCCCAACGAAAGAGCCTGCCTGCCGCCCTGCAGAATCTCTCCCATCTTACACTGTGGCGACGCAAGTTTCCCGCTCAGAGCATCGCCGCAACAAGTAGCGGCAAGCCAGCCACTTTAAGAAGGAACCGACCATTAGCCGAAGCTAACGACACTGGGCAACCGGCCGAGACGCCTCAACGTCGCCCTGCACCTCAACAGCTGCTTCCAAAGCAAACCACAAGTTCCTCCCTCTTGGCTATTGGACAGACACTGGCCGCGGGACAAAGCAGCACCAAAACGGATTGGTAACATCCACTGGCATAACGTAGCATGTTGAGCTAAATACTGGGCTTAGTGTAGCACAGATCTGTTTAGTAACTCTGCACATGTGACCTTACCAATGTGATTTCTTTGAGATTTATCATTGTGACTCTTTTCAATCTGTTCGTTAATCTGGTAGCTGTTGTTAAACACACCTTTAGCTGGCCTCCAGCAGAGCTTGTGCTAACCCCACTAGTGAGCCCAGCCTCCTAGGTGGCTTACTGCCATCTTTAAATGTCCCTTTGTCTAGCGTGTAGCTAACACATTAGCTCCACAATGCGAGCTAGTGTAACTAGTTATCTTATGGCTCCCGCCATCTTGAATTAGCATTCTTTGTGGCCCACGTTTTGTCCACGTTTAACACACACACACATCTTTTTGTCTGTAGTTTAGTGTATTTAGTCAGTCCTCACAGTGTGTTTTTACTTTGTTTACCTTTGTATATAAATGATTGTGTTTAATTATGCTGGTCTCTTTAATGTCTCACAAGAGTGAATAATTTGCCAACCTCTTCTATATTTGAATTCTGAATCCTTCACCTACTAGCTATTAATGATAATTTGGGTTATAGTTATTGATTTAATTATTAATATGAATTCCAAATTGATAGTTTAGTGTATTTTATGAGACTGAATTAATTAATGGGCTATCATTTCCCTTTTTATTAAGGGTGGTGCCCCTAGTTCTTTATTAATTTAAAGCATTATTTATGATTATCTTTGATAATCCTGATAAATCCCAACATAATTTTGCTCGTTTATGAGGCTTATTAGTTGGCAAACAACAGTCAAGAGAAACCTCATTTGAAGCCAACAAAAAAATGAGAGTAGTAGGTTGGATGCCGGTAACAATGTTTGGTAGAACTTTATACTGCACCGCTAGCTCAGCTAGCCTTAGCTTTGTTGTTATACAGAAGCCCGACGCCAGTGTGTGTGTTGCTGCTGTTTGTACCTTCACTTGATAGGCATGCCCTGACAGTAACAATATAGCAATGTATATGAAAAATAAATGGTGAAATGGAATTAATTTTCTTGGCAGCATAGTGTAACTTTGATCGGCACCAGTTCAGAGCTGTAGTGGCCCGCTGGGTGGGTGTGGGCGCCATAAGCTCCTGGTACATGCAGGAGAGGTCTGCATGCACCGTGTAATTTATTGCTTCAATTAACTAAATTTACCATCTACACTGACTGAACATCCATAGTGTCTTCATTGTCAGAGTCCTGGTCCTCTGCAAATTGCCTCGGTACAGTATCCCATGTCGGCCCTGAAAACGTCCTCCTCTAGGGGCTCCAAAGCCCCCGAGCAAACTGCTGCTTAACTAGTTAACTGTTACTTTAGCAACAAGTAAAGCTATCTGTCCATCAGGAAACTCCGTAAATCACAGTGAGTTGAGGCAGAGCAGCCGGAGAACATCAGGGGAAACCAGAAAATATTTTCTCCATAAAATCAGATTTCTGTGATGTTGCAAATGCAGCTGCTGTGATGCAGGAAACATTTCAGACTCGAGCAATACAGTATCATCATCATCATCATCATCATCCAGTGTCACCAAAATCAGTGAATACAATTATAAAGTTTGTGTTTTTGTATATTTTTTTGTGAGGCTCGCCCCCCAGAAACGCTGCGGCCTCTTTCAAACCTAATTCTAATCTCATTTGTGGTCTGACAAACAGTAAATTAATTAAATTCAGAGCCCCATATCACAAGTTTCACCAAAATCAGTGAATGCAGTTATAAAGTTGTGTTTCTGTACAGAAATCCAGTAGTCAGTGAGGCCCAGCAGCCTTCTCCCCTTTCTGCCACGTACGGACTCTGCACATGAGCAAAGCAGGTGACGTCTTAACTGAAGGCCCGCCTTGATGAGATCACTGACAGGTGGCATTTTCATTCTCAAGTTGACTCCAAAAGACTGTGGTGACATGTAAATGATATTGAAAAGACTGGGAGTGCTGTTTTGCTTATTGCATTTGAATATTGTCCATTTTATAGCAGATCAAGTCTGTGAAAATGAAATGTCAAATACAGTATTCTTTTTCAGATTGTTAGAAAATTCAATTTAAATTTGAATTTAGACTTAAATAATGCTTGCATAAATGGAAAAACAGTTTACATTGTTTATATTTCATTTTCAAATTTGAATTAACATTTCAATAGTCCACTGTACAGCGGGGTACCACTTTGAAAATTAAATGTCAAAAAGCTTTTCTAGTTTCATGTTAACATAGTCATAGAAAGCCCATACAAGTATGTGGAAATGAAAATTGGATTATTGCATTTTCATTTAAATTTGTACTCAAATAACAAAAACATATGTATAAAATTAGAATGCTTTTGTGGAATTATATTTTCATTTTCAAGTTTACTTTATCATTTTGATTATGTCCCCTATACGATTCCATACATGACTATAAAAGTAGTGTATTTTCCATCAAGCACTGAATCAGCATGTTTCAGATTACTTTTTGGCTTAAAGGTTGGTATACTCTAACGGTGATTTGATTTTATTCCACAAACCAAAAGGTGAATATAACACCTCCACAGCCCTGTATCTGGTTTATTAATAAGACATGAATGAAGTCTGTCTTGTTCCTGTCTTGTGCATTTCTACCATCCCTCTGACAGCTCCACACTGAGGCTCCCCTTCCTGAACCTGATGTGAAAGCAGCCTGAACGCGTTTCAGTCTGCTGCGTGGAGCCGTGGACAAAGCCCGTTTTTTGGGGGGGTGGGGGGGTGTTTACTATTTGCTGAGACCGGCTCAGGCCATGGAGAGACAAGATGAATTTGACAGCTAATGTAAAAATAACAGACAATCATAAATCAAGGAAGCAGGCGTTGTGAGTCGATGATGAGAGTTAATCAATACAGGCCTGACTTTGCCATTGTGCGAAATGGCACTCCATTTATTACAGGGGGGACTTGGAGGAGAAACATTATTCATATTAGAGTATGCACACGCTGGTGGGGAGAGGTAGGGAGTGTTGGAGGAGGGAGCTGCTTAGTCATTGTACTGCTGGTGCAAAGGGCCTGTACTTTAAGGAAGACTTGACCCAAAAATGAGAAATTTCTCACCATTTACTCAACCTCATTTAGTTTGAAACATAGCTGATGATTAAATGTCCACACAGCAAGTCAGCTAGAGCTGCTCCGTGTCAGCCATCTTCTAAACAACTCATGTATAGCATTTCAGATTGGGCAGTTGAACGGCCATCATATTTCTTCAAAAAGCCAGAATGATTGCACTGTTGATCAAAAAGTACAATATTTACCTTATTCTTGAGATTTGTCCCAACTCACAAAGCTTTGATCACACTACTGCAATTGGGTGGAAGGGTCATTGTGCCTCAAGGGTCAAGTTCTCCTCAAAAGTTACGACATTTTAGTGAGAAAGCCATGAAAAAAAACTACTGGTCCTGTATTCAAGCACTCCTATCCCACTGTCAAACCAGAGTAACACAGTAAAATACATCTGCACATTCTTGCGAAATACGTGCCAAAAGTTTTTGAACACTCCGGTTCGCCATTGTAGTTGAAAGTGAATCACCATCTTGTTTCATTTTATTGATCCAGCCTGGAAGAGTCAACACTAAAGCTGCGGTAGCGGTTGCTAGGAACAGTTAGAATTTTTCATGTCAACCAAAGAAAAATGCAGATTTAAGAGTTATTTGAGTAAGTTGTCTTACAGCTGCATCAATCTCATCAACACTATACACCATTTGTGGTGCCATTTTACCTTTCCTTTTTTCATGGCTGTAGCTAGGTAGCTAAGTAGGAAAACTAGATAAGTAGTTGGCAAGACTAAGAATCATTCTTAGTCTTGCCAACTAAGGTCTGACTAGTTGAATGTTTCTCCCACAGGAGTAAATAGCCATCAATGCCAGACATATTTGAATCACTGAACAAACAAAGATGCAGTGCTTCAAAGATTGGGAACTTGGTCGCCACCAAGTTCAGCTTGTGACAAGTTTGTTGCAAATTGGTCAACAGCATTATTTCAGGGGAAGCTCAGCAGAACTGAAAACAGCAGGCAAATCCTCAAGCAAATAAACTGATTACAGCGATTCTACTGAAATGAATTGATTTTGTTTTAAAATGTCCCTAAAAGCGGGAACTGCTAGCCCATAGTCAGAAAAAAGAAAATATAAAATGTGTCTTCACCTTTTGTATCCACACATTTTTGTTTTCAAGCTTTGAAGCTGTGGCAAATTCAAGAGGAAATCGCTCTCTGTGAGAAAGAGATAATATGGCAACTACTGAAATTGTATAATCCATATTTGCTCTTTTTTAAAGTAAAGCATGTGTTACCGGCCACTTCAGCTGGTTTAGACAAGGTTAACATGGAGCTGGATTAGCTAACTCATTCTGTTATGTGCTTGTAAAAAAATCACTTGGTCTTTTGACTTGCACAAGGGGCACAAGGTGATAACAGAGTTTTCCTTAAAGCTACTTAAGGGGAAATTACATGGGCATGGGTATTACATGGCAGGCCTGTGGTGGCCTACAGGTTAGAGGTTACCACCACTGAGTTGCCCTTGAGCAAGGCCCTTGACCCCAACCGCTCAGTTGAGCTGCTCAGTGGCAAGCAGATCAGACTGTAGTTATACTGGGAAGCTTCCAGGACTGGGTGAATGTGATCAGGGTGTTCCAGAAAAAGAGAGAATTGCTCTCAGTGAAACGCCACCCTGAATAAATAAAAGTGACAAAATTAAAAAACATGGATCCTGTATGTAAAGGGGTTAAGAAAGGAACAGCAACTGAATTTTTTGCCTTTATTTGATAGTTGACTGGACACTGATTGAGTTGAGATCAGTTATGTGTCTTTGAATGCGCTGTCTCCTCTACCAGGACACCTCTTTAAGGTGTTTAAAGCAGTGACCAATCAAGATTTGTCTGTAGAAATCGAATTGTTTTATAAGTTTTAATCACAAAGGAGGTCTGCAATAAAGAGAAACATTCTTCTAAAATCTGAAATGTAAACCTGAACCCCCTCATTCAACAAAAATACAAAGAACTCTGTAATGAAATGATTAGCCATGTTTCCTCCTGTTCACTATTCACTAACAATCACAATTAAAAAAAAAAAAAAAAGAATAATAGAAATCTACAAGTTTCAGAGCAAAGCATTATGGCAAGCAAACACAAACAAAACCTTATGAAAGTGTTAGCAAATCTCTGCATCTGCCATCAACCCCCACATCTTAAACACTATTTTTGGATATTTGGAGTAGCATTGCTCTTTTGGAGAGTTGAGGCAGATGTAGAGGTAGGGGCAGGAGATTACAGACAGCTCTCTGGCACACGGGCTGATTTAAGTGGCTGTGGCTGGCCCTCTCTGGGGAAATCGGGCCTTAGGAGTGGGGCTTCTGATTTACTCCAGGCCCTGGCATGTCTCGCTGATGAGCTCCAGGCAGCCCGGGCCCCATGTGGGGATTGGCTCCGACCAATATGTTCCCTTCCACTCAAAAGGACAGGACTAATGTGCTAGAATCCAGGCCCCAGCGCCCCCTCAACGCCCCTCAGCAAACCCCCCTTCTACCTTCATTTAAGACTCTCTCTATCTTGCCTGACTCTCCTGCTCTCCCATTGCTTCTTCTTCATATCAGAGCCTCTCTATCTGTCGCCACCTCTCTCAGCCTCGCTCATATCAGGACCTTTTTTCCCATCTTCCCTCTTCTCGCCTTCACCCCTCTCTCATTCCTCTCTGCTGCTGCTTCCTGGTGCCGCAGTAATTTTTCCTCACTTGAGGCTCATTCCTAGGTCTGGGGGAATGTATGGTTTTATTTGTATGGCGCCCATATTTTATTGGATTCCTATTGCTTTGGAACAGAGGTACCACATTCGGAATTCATCAAGGGCCAATTTAATTCAAAATTCATGAAGTGGGCATCCGTCAAGGTGCCGCCTCCAATGCGCTTTGTGTGTTCTCAGGGTGCCTCCCGTTTGCACAGGAGACCATCAGTAACTCCAGTCCCATTTCCCTCTCTGATTAAAAACTACTGGGTGGTTTCTTTTGGCTCAATACTAGATTTCCTCGTTGCTTCTTTCTGTTGGCCAAGGTACATCATCACCTGATAGACCAGTATCTTCCAAGGCCTAACTTGTATCTAATACAGTCAATCACCAGTCGGGAGATGGGACAGTAAACTTGACATGAAGCTTTCTTGTACTGTCACATTTGCATCATACCATCAGTAAAACTGTCTGTTTTACTTATTCTAACTAGGTAAAGCGCTGCTCTTTGCACATTTTTTATGATTGTGAATATGTAATAAACGTTCCTCTCCGATTCCATGCACACTCACAATGATCCATTATTGTTTTAATTACCTGCCAAGACTTTGAGGTACAGTTCTCCATTCCCCCGCTGGAACTTTTTTGTCTGTATTTCCTGACTTCCATCAGAAACTGCCCGCCTTGCAAGGTGAGAGTGCTCGTTTGGGCAATTTATGGATCCCTGATGGCTTCCTTGCTCAGATTTAGCAAGCTAATATTTGGAGTTTTAATATGCATTAAGAATTCCTGGAGGCTGGCTGGCTGGTTCTGCTGCAAGGTTCAAGTTACAGCCCAAATTTTAAGTCCCCAGTATGATACACAGCACAGGAAATTTGATTAAGGTAAGAAGGCGTTACATCAAAAATTACAGAATCCACCTCAATCATAAGGTTTATGATTCTGATTCTGTCCCAAGGTTTACTGGCCTGTTTACTGTAAAATGTTGACTTATTCCTCTAAGGGTTTTACTGTGTCTGTCTGTGTGTATGTATCTTACATAATTTCTGCTTGGAAAAGATTTTTGAAACCACATTTGTTTATTGTTATATTTTCAAGCAAGATTAATGATTATGTGCACTTCTGTGGTTTACAGAGGTTAAGTAACCTTTTGGATTTGTTCAACTGAACTATTGCAAGCATATTTAAAAATAGGAAACAGTACTTGCTAAAGTAGTATGTAAACTGTCTATGATTAAGTTATTAGTCAAAAGTTATATGTGAATTACATATGTACTTGAAGGATGTTTTATCTTTGTTCAAGTAATTTACGTTGCATCACAATCCTGTAGCCATTCTTGCATATATTGTATATACTCCATACCACATTCACATGGTCTTCAGTTATCTGAAGCTGAATCTGACAAACAAACACACGAAAAATTTAACATCTTAGGTTAAGAAAAGCCCTGTCAATTACATTGGATAATGTAAAAAAATAAAATAAAATGCACTGTTGGTTCAGCAAAAATCAAGGCTGTACCATGGAATTGTGAAATAATCCAATGCATTTTTAAAAGGGCCACAATTTTACACATAAAGGTCATTTTAGTCATCATATAGGCTTGATTTACCCAGGTAAAGCACCTTGTGTCTTTGTTTGGAAAGGTGCTGCATAAATAATGTCCTTCATTGTTATATATGATTATTTTATTATCCTATACGGTATATTTATTTGTATTATAGGTTTCGACATCTATGGGAGATGCAAGTTTTTCACATTGACAGCAGCAATATATAAAACAAGAAGTAATAAAATGCACTATAACTCATAGAAAGTATTATAACAGCACATACAAAGCAATTTAGATACTGTAATTTACATTCTCAATTGTTACGTGAAATGCCCTCGACATCAACTGCCCATGCTATTAATTACTAATGGTGACAATAAAAATGACTAATATTGTATAAACAATGTTGCATTTAACACATCACAGAGTTTTTTTGGTGGTCTAAACAAATATACCTTTATTCCATAAAGATAGAAAAATAGAGTAGAATGGAGCACATATAACAGTGTATCAAGCTGAAGGGCCACAGGTAAGGAGTCTGCTGTATTTTAACTTTGAACCCAGTCAAAAGCTCACATCGCTCTCTGTCCCATCCGTCTCTCCCCCAACCCTTTCTACCCCAGCCGTCTCCCCTCATTCTGACCTCCGAAGACCACGCTGAAAATTTCACACAATCTCCCTGCACAGCAGTGGTTGCACCAGCGCTGGGAGCCAATATGTTGCCATAATTGGGCCTGTAGTGGGGGCAGAGTCCAAGGCAATTAATCCTTTCCTCCTGTTGTTTGCACCCTGGTTGGCAGTGACAGGGTGCAGCGTAATTGGACAGGAGCACACTTGTCCCCTCCATTTTACATTAATATCCCTTCAACTCCAGACTCTAATCCCAGCCAGGTTGAGAATCCCACTTCTTCTACCAATATCCACTAAGTCTCTCTTTCCTGCTCTCCCACTCCCACCTGTCAACTCTCCTCAGTCCCCATGCTGGGCTAATCTACGGCCCAGATGAAGTGAATGGTTAGCTGAGATTGAAGTGGGCAAAATGGGATGAGGAAGGGTGATGTGTGTGTGTGTGTGTGTGTGTGTGTGTGTGTGTGTGCAAGCATGTGTAGCGCCAAGCTAGGTTTGGGTTTATATAAGTGCACAAGCTGAAATTTAGATTTTGAACTGAGGTGTGTTTTGTCACTTTTTCTACGCTGAACAGATGGAATGCCAGCAGCACAGCATCTGAAGACTAGCCTGCTATCAGACAGAATTGTCAACTTGTTACACTCCATTTCCATCTTCAGTCTGACATTGCCTCCACTCCAACCAATTTCCATGGGGGAGGGGGA
Source organism: Coreoperca whiteheadi (assembly GCA_011952105.1). Classification (NCBI taxonomy): domain Eukaryota; kingdom Metazoa; phylum Chordata; class Actinopteri; order Centrarchiformes; family Sinipercidae; genus Coreoperca; species Coreoperca whiteheadi. Next base: position 28,934,461 of record CM022478.1, read on the forward strand.
CTAGATTTTCCCTAACCAGTCACTAGAGACCAATGTGTCTGCCTGAATCTAAAGACATTTTAATTCAACACTGATGCGTAGCCATGCTTCCCATGTCAGAATTGTCAACGGATTTAACAATTTTGGTTTTGCCGGGGGTTTAAGGGTGGAGTAAGTAAAAACAAACAACAATGCTGGGCGATATTGAGAAAACATGCCATCTTTGTAAAATGAATTTGTTATATCATATTCAAGAATAGTATTCTGCAGCATAAATGCGAAAGAGAGGCCATTAAGTGACTGTTTCTGAGATGTTGGGGTAATTCTCCTTTATATAGTCCTATAGTCTATTCGCGATGGAGTGGGTGAATTCGAAATTCATGGCCCAGGCAATCTAAAGACTGAACCCAAGAGTTCTGTACATGGTCAGATTTGAAGATTAGCAGATTCCAACAAGAGTAGTGTCAACCATTAGCTTGGAATACTTCATAATGTAGAATTTTACAAGAAAGAGATGCAGTTACAGAATATATATATTATTACTTATTTAGATAGGGAGAAACACGTTAGCCCAGGTGTCAATACATGCAGAACACATTGCAAACTGCTCATCAAAAAGCTACAGACGACTTCTTTGTCTTCAAAGGAAAAATAAGGAGAGTCCATGCAGCAGCATCACTTCAAGAGAATCTCAAGGAGCCGCTATAAAATGCAGGACGAGGGTAATGTACATGCTTACAATTCTTTCTGCTGACTGTTCTGATGTTGCAGATAGGGTGTCTCTTCTAGGGAGATGTGTCTGTCAGTTAGAAGAGCTCATCTCTGCTAGTGTCTCCTTAGATGTAACGGGCACTCCAGGTAGCGGCAGCCATAGGCCTGAGTGCAAGCCTGTTAGTGATTAACATTTACATTTAGTCATTTAGCAGTAGCTTTTATCCAAAGCGACTTACACACTCACATACCGAAGGCGCAGGTTTGGGAGCAATTTTGGTGTTCAGTATCTTGCTACTACTTCGACACATGGCTGGGGTAGCCGGGATCGAACCGCCAACCTTCCGATTGGTGGATGACTGCTCTGCCACCAAGCCACAGCCGCCCTAGTGATAGCATTAGTATAGCCTTGTCAGCAATTGATGCAGCGTTTGTAGTCCTGTCACAAAAGAAAGCCCAGCCAGGACGGTGGAGTTGGCCAGAAAGATGAGTCCACATCGATTAATTATCTCTGGCGCTCTACCCATGCAGGGTAATGATGACATATACAGTAGGCTTACTTCACTGATCCGCTGACTGGCTCGTTACTGGAGTGAGCAGGGCTTTGGTTTTGACAATAACTGGCCTTCTTTGGGTCGCCCCAATCTTCTGTGACCGGACGCCGTTCACCCTAGGGCGATACAGAGGACAACTGTGGCTTGGTGGAAGAGCGGGTTGTCCACCAATTGGAAAGTCGGTGGTTTGATCCCGGCTCCCCCCCAACATTTCGAAGTGTCCTTGAGCAAGAGCAAGATACTGAACCCTTCAGTGTGTGAGTGTGTGTGAATGATAAGTTTCCTTGTACTGATGGAAATCAGTGTTTAAATTGGTATGAATGTGATATGTAGTGTGTGAAGTGCTTTGAGTAGTCTGGAGACTAGAAAGGCTATGCAAATACAATCCATTTACCCTACTGGAATAGACTATACCCATGTTGCTCAGGCTACTAAACAAGGTGAAGGTGTTGCCTTGATCTATAATCTCCGATCTTGATATTACATTCACCTCATTTGAGGCTCTTGTATTAAACCATCTCTATCAACTATGAATTGCTTTGTCCAGGGCAACAGATCATTCCACCTTGTGGTCTTCAATAGACCACATGGTCCTTGCTCCCAATTTTTAGAAGAATTTAGAGATTTTATGTCAGCCCATATTACTCATTCTGATGAGATTTTAATTATTGGGGATTTTAATATTCACCTGAATGAGGCCTTCAATCCTCTAAGTAAAGCCTTTCTGGCACTTGAGTGAACCTACTTACTCCAGTGGTAATATCCCTGACTTGATTCTTTTGATAAGGGGTTTCTGCCCTGACCCTCTCTCCTGTCACATCTGGGCTGTCAGATCACTTTCTAATTAATTTTGAAGCTGCACTAGCCTGTCCTTGTAATGCTAGTGCTGATGTATTCACCACTCACCAAATTGGACCGACAACTTTAGCTGCATTTGGTGAGCCATTACCTGTGCTGCTGGCTCCTTTCACAGCAAGACAGGACCTGTTGAAAATTGTACAAGTGACTTAAACACAGCCCTTTCTAGTCAGCTGGATTCAGTTGCACCGTTTTCTATCAAAATAAGACAGTCAAAGTGGTCTACACCCTGGTTTAATGAAGAAAGGTGTTCTTACGCAGGCCTGCAGGAAATTTAAACGCAAACGGGGTAAAGCGCTACCTGGAATTAATTTTTTCGCACTCATGGCACAAGTGTGTATTAAATAAGCTTGCTCTGTCCGCTGCCAAAGCAGCCAGTTTCTCTCACTAATCAGTAACAATAAACACAATCCTTCTTTCTGACAATGAAGCCAAACATAGTCAAAATCAGCCATCTATTAGCTGCTCACCCTTTACGGCTCTTGATTTTGACATTGACATAGATAAAAAATTAGTTTCTAGCTACTCCTGTACAATTGGCAGTGCTATATTCATATGTTTAATCCCAGTTAGTCTCTGTTCTTACAGAATGTCTTTTGAAATATTTTCTAATCTGGTGTTGGCTTCTACACCAACACCAATTATAGATTTTTCCGTGACAGACAATTACAGAAGAAAAATATTTTATGCATGTGTTTCTCCTAAACACATGGTGTGTCCAAGAACACTTGCATGCATATGACATCAACACATACATTTCTCCAACACATAAATATACTTTTATTTATTTTTTTATTTAAACATCACCTTACATGAAGCAACAAGATAGCTGAGACCAGGACTGAATAATGTGAGTCCAACAATCATCTTGTTATATTACAAAGAAGGAAAGATGTTGTGAGTCCAGGAATGACCTTATTGTGTCCCATGAACCATTCCCTCCCCCATCCACATATAACTGAGATGATGCAACTTCTTCCATGCTTAGAAGGTTCAGAAAGTCCTCCAACCATTTACTTAAGCGTTTGTGACTTTCCAATTCATCCATGTTCAACAACTTTGAAAGTGTATCGCTAACTACCCCAAAAGGGTGCACAAGGGTGCCCACCTCCCCACGCCAGCACAAGCCTGAGAGGGTCTGATCCATATTTTTAAGTCTAGCGGGGTGATGTATGCTCTGTGCAGTATTTTCAGTCATATTTGGACAGTCATACTGAGGGCCTCCAATTGCTGTCCCACAGCACTGTGACTGGTCACAGTGGAGTGAGTGAGCTACCCAGGTCTTGCTCCCAGCTTTTCTGTGTCTGCATATTTCTATTGGGGGAGCAAGGGAGAAGAAGCGTAAACCATTCCCCTCTCATTTGCAATAGTTAAACTTTTTAAAGATATCTGGCCATTTCTGGTACCTACAATGCTGAAAATTGCTCTTCTGCAGGCGAAGGTCTCCCAGCTGAGTGAGCCTGACTCCACCTGCAGGTGGATCACAAATGTCCTGTCGGACAGAAGGCAGAACGTAAGGCTGGGGAAACATGTCTTTGACTCCAGGACCATCAGCACCGGATCCACTTAAGGCTGTGTGACCGCCCAGTCGACACTGTGGAGTCCTTCCGCTTCCTGGGCACCATCATCATCAAGGACCTCAAGTGGGAGCTGAGCATCAGCTCCCCCACCAAGAAAGCCCAGCAGAGGATATACTTCCTGCAGCAGCTGAAGAAGTTCAACCTACCAAAGCCAACGATGGTGCACTTCTACAGTCCATCCTCTCCTCCTCCATCACCATCTGGTACGCTGCTGCCACTGCCAAGAACAAGGGCAGACTGCAGTGTATCATTCGCTCCGCCCAGAAGGTGATTGGCTGCAATCTACCTTCCGTCCAGAACCTGTACGCCTCCAGGATCCTGAGGAGAGCAGGAAAGATTGTGGCTGACCCCTTCCACTGGACACAAACTGTTTCAGACCCTCCCCTCTGGCAGGAGGCTGCGGTCCTCACGCCACAAGAACAGTTTCTTCCCATCCGCAGTTGACTTCATCAAAGAGGCCATACTGACACTGACTCTCATACACTTTATATTAACGGAAATCCTACACTCCTGACTCAGGGTGTTAAATCTGGACTACTATCTTGCACATAGCAAATATTCTTTAAACCTCATACTGTAACCTTTTGCACAATCCCTGATAAATATATCCCTGTACAAACTGTACGGCTCTCTAAATAAGTCTTATTTAACATCTTTTGATAATAATTTATCATATCTTAATGTCACATTTCTAATTTCTTTTTATGCTTGTTTTACCTTTTATATTTACTGCTCACTATGTTTATTGTTGTGCACCAATAAACCAAAGCAAAATCCTTGTATGTATAAACCTAATTGGCAATAAACCTGATTCTGATATTGTTAATTTGTCACTTACAACAGGCACTGCCCCTACTAGCTGCAAGACTGCTGTGGTTAAACCCATACTTAGGAAACCAAACCTTGATCCAGGGTCTCTAAATATTTATTGACCCATCTCTAACCTTCAATTCTTTCCAAAATTATTAGAAAAAGTAGTTGTTACGATAGTCAAAACTGGCGGGCTCAGACACAGGAATGAGTAGTTAACACGGGTTTTATTGGAATGTGCACTTGTTGGTAGAACTTGAGGAGAGGGAGCCAGAGGATGGGGGCGAGGGACACTGTGGGAGAAAGCAAGGTGGTTAGGGGTAGCATGGCAGGCACAGATGAGGCCAGGTGCCAACTGAGGCAATGATCTTGAACACAGGGAAAACAGAACCAACGCCAATCAAAAATACAAGCAGGTAACGTACTAGACTGTTTCTAAGAGCCCGGGCCGTGATCTACCACGGGAGTTGAACAACGATCTGGGGGTTAGGGAAAAGAAGACCGGGGTTGATGTACTGAAGGGCTTGATTGGTGGATGGATTGTAGGTGTGTGGCTTGAAGCAGGTGAGTTGGATGAATAATCAGTGTCCGTGGAGAGAGAGAATGCCATGTCCAAAACACAGAATAGACAGAAAAACAAAACCCCAGCTTAAGGTTACGGCACAGGCCGTAACAGTTGTGTCTCCACAACTTTCCCACATATTTAACAGTAATCTTTTTTTAACCTTTTCAACCTGCTTTCAGACTTACTATAGTGGTAAAATATATTCTGCTTACCTTGGATTTGGATTCCACCTCAGTGCTTCTCTTACTGGATTTCAGTGTGGCTTTTGATACCATAGATCATTCTGTACTCCTAGACCAACTGGAAAATCAATTTAGCGTCTCTGGCTTGGCTCTGGCCGTGGTTAAAATCTTACCTATCTGAAAGAACACACTGTTTCCTTTGACAATATTACATCAAAATTTTCTGATGTGAAATATGAAGCACCCTGGGGCTCTGTTCGTGGCGCTCTGCTCTTCTATCTTTATATTTCACCTCTTGGCCAAATTATACGCAGGCATGGAATTAATTTCCACTGCTACAATGATGATACTCAGCTGTATGTGCCTGTAAAGGATGATGATCATTCCCAAATTAAATTATAGCCCTGCTTGTCTGCTGTGAAAACTTTAAATTCTAACTTAAAACTCATCTTTTTGCTAGCGGTTTTTTTTTTTGATTACTTTGTACCTGTTACCATTATCCTTCCAGCAGGTTGGTCTCAGTCTCAATGAATCTATTAAGCCTAGTACTTATTTGTCCTGACCAAGAAAATATTGCAAATTTTCTGCAAATGACTGCATCCCTCTAACCATTTTGCCTCATGTGCAGTGCAGTCTGTCCTCATCCAGTTTTCATGGGGGAGAGGAGGTCGTGGGGCTCAGGTCCTATCTGTTCAGCAACACTTAAAGTTCCTCTACGTTCTCCTGGATCCATTCTTCATATATGTTACAATCTATTTATAATTTTGCTATCCATATTTTAATTTAACTATGTTGGTCTATTCTGTCCACATGTCTATTACATCCCTCCTCTGTTGATCTTCCTGAGGTTTCTTTTTTGGAGACATTTTCCTTATCATTATCGAGGATCTACTAAAATCTAAAAAAGCCTACTATGAATTATGGAAAAAATACAAAGTATTCACTTTTCCATTGTATAAACAGGACATTAAGTCTCTCTCATACTTTGTTTAACCTCAGACCTTTTGAATGGCACCATCTTCTTCCCCTCCCTCTAATCCCCCAAATTCTCATATTACTTTTCTCCCTTGAACACCCCCTCATCACCACCACCCCCCACCGCTGTCTCTCTCTTTCCCCCTCTTTTTCTGGGCCATTTCTAATCTCTTCAAGCGACTCTTCTAAGCCAAGGTGTGCTTCAAAAACAAATCAATAGAAGTATAATAGCACTATGCACGGTTTGTAATTTTTATATCATTCTTTTTTTTCTTCTATACCCCCTCACCAAGCTTACTTCTCATGCATCAAGGGGGTGGGGGGGGTTGACGAGCGGGGGGCCTACAGTAGAGTGCCCTCGTAAACTTTATTTAGTATTCTATGAATTTCAGATCAGTTATGTTTCATAATGACACAGCAATGCGGTCTGCTGGTCGAGGGAGAAGGTGGGGGGTGGGGGGGCAGGTGGAGAGGAGACAGGGAAGGCAGAGGGAGAAAAAGGAAAAATCAATACAACTAGCACACTTTTTCCCCGGCATGGCAAAGAGAGGGGATCTATTGTGGGGGAATGATGATTTATGTCAGGGGTGGAAGGGCCGTCAGGGTGCGTCGGGGACGAAGGTGGGCGCCAATAATGATTAATGCCCCCCCTCCATCCTGGAGACAACCCAGCCAGCACTCTCAGTCTACCCCCACACACCACCCCATCCCGCCTCTCTCCTTCACTACCAACACCCCCTCCTCCTCCTCCTCCTCCTCCCTTCTTTGACACAGGACCTTTACCTCCTTTTCGAGACTGCAGTGCCAACCTCCTCGCCACAGATGCAGACTTTTGCAGTTGAAAAGCAGTGTAAACTACAAGTGAAAGCATCAACCATCACTGGCTTTCATTTAATATGTAGAAATAGCATGTGGCATCGGTTTGGGCTACATAATTTCCTTTTACTTCCATATACTTCTCCTAGTTTTTGGATAACTCAGTATTTACATTGTGTTCTGAGGACATTGTGCCTGGCAAGCTCATCCACGGCACATAATTTGTATTGAACTGGAGCCAGCCTGCTTTTAAAATGACTTGTTTAGAATTAGAACCCAGGACATCTGGCCTGACAAACCTGTGCTTTACTGATAGCACCTGCAAGCTGCTGGTCACAGAGGAAAAAAAAATAGGTAAAAACAAAATGGAAACAATATGGTATGAACAAATGTATTTTTGCCCTGAATTTGTTGATTCATGTTCTGGTCACCATTTAATGGGTTTGGGTTCTCCTAAGAATAAACTTTACTTGAAAATCTTGAATTTGGTGACCTCTAGTGAAGTCCAATTACAATCTGACCTAATTGCGATAACATGCAACAGAGCACACACTGATCAAACCCAAAGGAAATGCTGGGTGTAGTCAGAGGTGCAACAGGTTTGAAATGTTCAACCAGAAAAGGGTTCTCGGTTGGAGGTCAAGCCAAAAGAAAAAAAAGACAATAATTATATAATGGAAAAAAAAAGAAATCTGAATGTCTCGTTGGAGCTTTTGACAGAATTTGAAAGTTTAATAATTTTAGTTTTAGGATTGGGAGGGATCTTCATCCGCAACACACAGACATCAAATTACTGTCTCCACAAATATAGAGCGGGAAAGACAGTTTGGGCTGTAGCATAGAGCCACAAACTAGCTACAGGAGAAGGTGAACTGTTTAGTTCAGTGTACCAATCAAGGCCAAGCCTAATAATTGAGACTAGACTGTATAAAAATGGAAAACACGTCACCACTTCCTCCTGCTATGCAAAAGTGAAGCCAAAATGTCGCAACTACAGGAGCTGCCATCTTGCTTTGAGTATAGCTGGCAGTGAAATGCAAAAAAATAGCCAACTTTCCTTCTTTGTCCTGTGTGATTATAAATGTCACTTCACAATAAACTTAGGTAAAGTTCGGAAATTGATAGTAAAAAGACTGCCCTTGACATACAATATATTTTTACTATTATTTTCCAAACTTATATAAGTACTGGCCGGGAATATAAGTACTTATATAAGTACTGGCCACAGCCGCTCTGCGGCCGCCCCTACCAAGCCACAACGGCAGAGCGGGTCGTCCACCAATCGGAAGGTTGGCGGTTCGATCCCGGCTTCCCCCGGCCATGTGTCGAAGTATCCTTGAGCGAGATACTGAACCCTGAACTGCTCCCGAAGCTGCGCCTGCGGTGTGTGAGTGAGTGTGACTGATTAGTTTCATTTGTACTGATGGGCAGTTAGCTCCTGCCATCAGTGTATGAATGTGATGTAGTGTAAAAGCGCTTTGAGTAGTCAGAAAGACTAGAAAGGCGCTATACAAGTACAGTGCATTTACCATATAAAACGCATAAACGCAAATTCATTTTAACGGCACAAATTTTATTAACGCGCAAATAACGCAGTGTGCATTTTCTATGTGATCCGTGGCCTAGCCCGTAGTTGGAGAAATCGAGAGCAGCTGCAGACGTAAAGGATGCAGCAGCAAACAGAAATGGGGAAAGAAAAGGGCTAACGTTAACATTACTATTTTGAAACAAGTAATTTCCTTCAAAGCCAAAAATAAAAACAAAAGGTTTGCAGGGTTCTCCGAAATACTATTCACCAAATACTTTAAACACTGTCAGATAACTTGAATTAATATTAGAATTTGAACAGGTATTGTCAGGATGAGAAACGGCTTTCTGAGGTTCAACCAGCAGCTCAGCTCTACACAGACAGCAGGAGAACAACATAAACAGCTGATTGTTACCCTACCTGGCTATGAGTTTTACAGTAGGCTAAGGTTAGCTATCTAGCTAACACGAGTTAGAGCCCTTAGAGTATTTGTAAGAACAGTTGTCTACAGCAACAGTTAGTCTAGACATGCTGCAGTGAATCACAAATGAAAATATAAATTCTTTCAGAAACTAGAGTACTCAGCGCTGCCCTTCTGGCGCATCTGACAGTTTTAAGAGCAGCTGTCAAACAAGTCAAGCCACCTTTTAATATAGTCAAATATGAATGAATTAGAAAACAAACATCAGAGACATACAAATCGTGATAGGAACTACCTAAATTGATAGAACGGCCCTTTTGATGAAAATGTATTTGACACGTCCTTTGAATTTTTTGTTTGGCTCATGTCCCATTCGCTAACATGGAGGAGGCAGGATTTATGGCCTACACTACAACCAGCCACCAGTTGGTAAATTAGATATTTTTTGGCTTAATTTCTGGGGAGCTGTCATCTTTGTATACAGTCTATGGTTGAGACTTGAGGGGCGGCTGTGGCTTGGTGGCAGAGCGGGTCGTATACTAATCGGAAGGTCAGCGGTTCGATCCCTGCTTCCCCCAGCCATGTGTCGAAGTATCCTTGAGCAAGATACAGATTGCTCCAGAAGCTGTGCCTTCGGTGTGTGAGTGTGTGTGTGAATGATTAGTTTAATTTATACTGATGGGCAGTTAGCTCCTGCCATCAGTGTATAAATGTGGGGTAAATGGGTAAATGTGATATGTAATGTGAAAGCGCTTTGAGTAGTCAGACAACTAGAAAGGCGCCATACAAGTACAGTCCATTTGCATTTACTTACACTACTTATTGTGCTGTACATTCTGGATCTACATAGTAGTCATCAAATTACATAAGACATGCTGCTCTACAATACCATGGTATATACTTGGTTTAAAATTCAAAAGCCAGAGTACTGTATGGTGAATTAAGCAAGGTGGACATTCCACCAAAGTTAAAGCTACAAGCAAATTTCTTTCAATCATAACAAAACTAATGCTTACCTATTAACAAAAGTTGTCTTAACTGACGTGTGGTGGCTGCCATAGTCGAGCATGTTGGAATGAATTGCAGTACCCAAAGTTGACACCTTTTGAGTCCACCAACTTTATGGAAGTGTAATAAAACTCTGGAGTACCCTTTTACAAATGTGTCAATTTGTTCAGTATTTTAATGATTTGTTGACAGATATAGAAGCTTAAATGTAACTTCAAGGTTAGGCCTAGGACCAAACAACAAACCAACCAGCCCTAAGTAAAAATGAAATCACGATACAAATTAATTACCTAAAAAGAAAACTTACAATCCCAAACCCGAAACCCTATCAACACAACACAACACAAACCCCCCCCCCCCGCCCAGAGAATAGGGAATGTAACAAAAATGGCAGCTCTACCTGACAATGAGTTAAAGGTAGTTGCTAAGATTCAAAGGAACATGTAACAGTAACTTAAAATAATTAACTGAAAGTCTAACAGCAAAATCAATACCTTACTAACCTTAAGCTGACAACAAACAAAGGCGCTATGGACTAAAACCTAACAAAAGAGCTCACAATAGTCAAACACTCTGGTTGCAAATAGGCAGTACAAGTGGTCAAGGGGCCTGGAAGCTCAGCTGTTCAGCCTTTAAATACCGGATTCGAATCCCAAGATCTCTCTGGGTGGAGTCTGCATGTCCTCCCCGTGTTACCGTGGGTTCTCTCTGGGTTCTCCGGCTTCCTCCCACTGTCCAAAGACATGCATGTGTAGGTTAATTGGTAACTCTAAAATTGTCCCTAGTGGCTGAATGTGAGAGTGAATGGTTGTCTGTCTATGTGTCAGCCCTGCGATGAGTTGGCCACGGTCCAGGGTGTACCCCGCCTAAGGCCCAAAGTCACTGGGATAGGCTCCAGTCACCCGCGACCCCTAACGGGAACAAGCGGTGGAAAATGACTGACTGACTGACTGTTCAAATCTCACAATAACAAAATTAAATCAATAATTCCCAGCCAAGTAAATGTTGTTGCAGGAAAACCATTGAGTGCATTTAATGAGCAACGGCACATTTTATTACTTATGAATTCAAATTTCCATTTGTAAGAGGAACATTCTGTTTTTTCTTCTTTCAAATCACATCTCTCACCGGTACTAAATTACAATCCTACAGTAAATATGGTATGTTTAGATGATGGTTATTTATCACAATTATTGATACATTGTGGAAGCAGAAGAGTTTTATTGCATTTGAACATTCTGAATTGAATGAAAATGTATTTTACTCTCACGCTGTACTTAATGTACACATAAATAAAAAGCATCAATATGGGACCTGATTAATGATAATTAATGGTCCAGTCCTATGATGGCCACTTCACAATTCTTTTGCAGGTAATATACTAAATTCTTGTTGACACACTGCAGTGGTTTTTGATTTGCAGAATGTGTTGTTGTTAGTCTTCCAATTACTCTCCTTCCACCTGCCCTCTTGCTCTCATACCCCCGCCTCCTTCCATCCGTCCTCCTCTCTCTCCATGTTTCTCTGGATATGCCATGGGGTGATGGATCTCTGGCTCCCCAGCTGTGTGGCTGCAGGACAGGGGCGGTCACTTTTAAGCCCAGCATCAGCACTTTGTCTCTGCCAGAGCTGTCAGCTCTCACCACTTGGTACAAAGAAAAAGAACAGAGTAGCAAAGAAAGAGGGAGGTGGGGACGACAGAGCGGGCTGAGGGTGAGATGGACAGAGTGAGAGATGGCTGCCTGATGAAGGAAATGAATAGATGGAGGAGACTCAGCAGACAGGAGATGGAAAGAGAGATGAAGGAGAGGAGACAAAGTGCTTGTCTCTTCTGTCATGCCACAGCTAAGAAAGGCCCTGCAGACACTAGTGTATATGTGTGTGTTTGTGAATGTAAGAACATTTTGTTGGTCCAGTGTCTTTCTGATGTAGAATCGTTCAGCACATCGTGCAGCTGTTGTCACCGCTGTGGCCGTGCCCCAGCAGATTCCCCAGTGTTTCTTCTTCCCTCCCCTGTGTTTTGAGTGCTCCCCTGTCTGTCTCTCCCTGTCTGTGTCTGTGTGTTGACCTGGGCATGGTTTCCTTTCCTTACTCTCCCGGCTCCTGGCTCCCTGATCCCCTGCGCACCTGCCTCCTATCAGCTCATCTACCAGCAGTATAGCAGTATATCAACCCTAGATTTTCACCTATTCTTCCTCAGATTGTTGTCTCAGCCACAGTGGTAGTAAACATTCCTAGGCTGCTTAGCTTTACCCATGATTGAACCTACTGTCTCTGTGTTAAATGCCAAAGATTATCTAATTCCTGCATGCCTGCTTCCTGCCTCATGTCCATCCACAATCCTCCATTATCCACTCTCTCCCCTGCTGCTTCTGGATACATTCCCTGTCATCAGGTCCAAGACCAGTAGCCTTCCTACAATAAACCTTTTCTTAACCAACACTACTTTACCCTTGTCCTGTGTCTGGGTCCCTCCTGAGATTGTAACATAATGATTTGTCCAAATAGACCTGTGAAGTCATGGAGACTCCATGGAAGTTGTCGGCCAACATAACCTAGATACGAACCAAGTCGACCTCATCTCTCCCCTCCATATCCTGAAGCCCAACCCAAACTCCCCGCTCCGACACCCACTCCAGCCCGGCCAGCTCCCCTGCCCAGAGAGCCCCACGTTCCCACCCTGGTGCGTTATCCTGGAGCTCTGGACACCTACAAGGCTTATCTCATTCACTGCTCTCTTGTTTTTAAACAGCAGCCCCTAACTTAGAGTACAAATAAGTCCAAAATATCTTATATAATGGGGTTGCTTAAGGGGACGGCCTTATCCTGGGCATCAGCAGTGTGGGAGAGTCAACCTAGCTTTAGCTCCTCCTTGTCTAATTTTGTTTCCGAGATGAGAAATGTTTTTGACCACACTGTCTGGGGAAAGGACGCTGACAAAAGCCTCCTCCGACAGGGTTTCCGCAGTGTAGCCAAAGTGGAGTTTAGTTTGGCACTAGTTGCTCCCCTGAATGCCATAGCTCTCAACAGCAAGCTTCTCGTCCACATCACTCACCGCACCAAACCCCTGCATCTCATTCTCTCTGGTAACCAACTTGAGTACATTCAGTTCCACCTTATCTCTTCTCCTAAGATCACAAAATCAAGTTTCACGTCAGCTCGCTCATTTTCCAGGGAAACATAATTGAGAGTGGGCAGGTGAGCACAGACCCTGAAAAAAAATCCAGGCAGAGTGGCCCAAACCCACATTGGTTAAGCAGCTCCAGCAGTTCCTCAGCTTTCTCTACTTTTACCACTACCACCCACGACTACAGCTGGGTGGCCATACCCCTTACCCAACTCACCTCAACTGCTACCTACTTTTCCTGGAGCACTAAGGCAGACGCAGCCTTCTCTGAGCTGAAGGAACGGTTTATACCTGCATATGTTCTCATCCATCCTGACCCCTGGTGAGGTTTATTGTGGATGCCGATGCCTCCAACTCCGGGTTAGGGTCATTTCTCTCCTAGCACCCAGCTTTCGACCAGAAACCTCACCCCTGTGCCCTTTTCTCCCCCCAGGCCAAGTAAAGTTATGATGTTGGGAATCAGGAGCTGCCGGCGATCAAGCTCGCCCTGGAGGAATGGAGACGCTGGCTTGAGGGAGCCAAACATTACGTTCATCATGTGGACAGACTACAAGAACCTGGCCTACATTCAAAACTACAGCCATACTTCTCAACTCTCGTCAGGCTTTAGTTGCTTTGCATTCATTCTAACCTGCTGTTCAGGCTTCAGGAACCTCAAGCTAGATGCCCTCTCTCGCCAGTACGCCTCAGAGGGGGTACCCTACAATCCAGACACCATCCGTCCTTCATCCTGTGTGGTTGCCGCAGTGCCATGGGAGAGTCCATAGTCAGGAAGGCCCATCAGACCCAGACAGATCAAGGTAATGGTCTTACTAACCATCTCTTTGTGCCCAACTCTGTCCACTCCCAGGTCCTCCAGTGGGAGCATACCTCCTGGTTTTCCTGCCAAATGCATATTGGTCACACCCTGTCCCTCTTGAAGTGGCAGTTTTGGTGGCCCACCTTGGGTGCTGACACCCGTGCCTTTGAGGCTGCCTATACAATGTGCGCCCACCTCCCAGCAGCCACCCGCTGTCCTACTCTGCCCCTTGCTAGTCCCTGGCCGCCCATGGTCTAACATAGCCCTTGACATTGTTTTGACTCCTACCTTCTCAAAGTAACACTGTTGTACTCACCCTTGTGAATAGGTTTTCTAAAGCTGTGCACTTTGTGGCCCTTCATACGCTCCCCACAGCCTTCTGCCAAGCCCTCGGAGCTTCGGTGAGTCTATCTTCTGGTTACCACCAACAGACTAACTGTCCTTCGCACAATTATTGACCATCCGGCGTACACCATCCAGCAGCTACTGGAAGTATGTCGCCAAGGCCGGGGCTACCAGTATCCAGTGGACTGTGACGGATACGGACCAGAAGAGCGCACTGGATTCCCTCCCGGTTCATCCTGGTCACGTCTCTTTTCCAGGACTTCCACCAAGAGCACCCTTTCCAGACGAGCCTGGTGGATTGCCTGGATGAGCCCGTTGAGGGGGGAATACGGCCATGGTAGTAACCGCGTTACAGTAAATGCTAAAGTTATTTGTAGCAACAAGTATCTGACTAGGAACTCACTTGTTTCATGCATGTCTTCCTTGTCCAACTGTGGTTTCTTACAAATATATTGCTATGGATATTTGCTTTGACATTTTCATTATATAACTTAGTAGCTGCCAATGTTTTCATTTGACCTCGACTCCTCCAGGCACTTGATAACAACGAGCTGCACAGCACACACAAACATGTTCACACGCAACTGTCAAAGTTTAACCCCCCTCACACTGATTTTCAAGACTTTAAATTGGCCAAACATATAGTAGTGAAATCTCTAAAAAACAAATCATATTCACAATCATTAAAAAATGCAAACATAAATAAAATACCCTCATTTCATTGGATAGGCCTGTGGTCAATCTGGCCAGCCCTGGGTCTATCCACACTTGACTTGCCTGGAATGAACTGATCATAATAGAGGCTTAACTTGGAGGCACCATGCTACATACGAGGTGGATTGAGGGTGGTAGGTGTGGGTTCAGTAAGGGCCCAACAGCAAAGTTTTGCCCATGGGACCCCCCAACAGGTTTATCTGACCATGGGTATAGGAAGTAAAAGACACATTTACACCTAAGTGCTGATACTTTTTAACTATTGTCTCCCGTGTTGCTTAAGGCTAAATACACAACAGATTATTGTGGGCCCTTCCAGTACCATTTGGTACTTTGATGTCAATACCAGTTACTAGACTCTGTACCTCAATAATTAAATTCAATTATTGATCAATTCCATTCATTCTTTGTATGAATATTCAGTGAGGATTTCAAGAAATATCACATTCCTGCCAACAAATGTTTGTATTCCTATTGAAAAATTACACTTTGTCCAGTTTCATTTCAGTATAAAATGTCCATATGTTCCTGATCCCATGTTCATCAACATTCAAAGACTACAAATGACATTGAGAACATAGAAATATAACAATGTAAGGACAAAAAAACCTGATACATTGACAATCCTTTTCAATATCACCTTTGGTCCACTTAAAGAATGAGCAGGGAGATTGGATTTCCGCGAATGATACGGAGCACCCAGGAGGCCATTCATACCCGATACATGTTCTCACTTTGTGTTGGCTATTCAAGAGGAACCTCCATGTGGAAAGCAGCCTTTGGAACGGGCCTTATTATTACCTGTGAAGCAGGGAGCGCCCCTGTGAACTATTCTAATGCGTGAGTGGGACAAGGGGTTGGCGGGGAAGGGAGGAGGCAGAGAGAAAGGAGGTGAGAGGGAGGAGGAGAGAGACTATTGTGTCCTCTATTGCTTGTATGTACTTCTCTGCAAACACTGGAGGATGGTGGTTAATACTGGCCTCTGCAATGGCCTGTTTCAACCTTAAGGGGGCATCGTGGGGTATCCATTGTCCATAAAACATTACATCTTAGCCAACAACAAAGGGGATTGCCTAAACATGTAAACAAATTATGCTGACTATCTAATTTGCTCTGTGTATGCAGGTTTAGATTTCATAGGTAAGACTGAACGAACAAGGGGCCACTGGGTACAAAGGCTGAGAGGGGAACAGAGGTGGGAGGGGGACTGAAAACCCAATTTCCACCCTCCACTGCCTCCCTCTGCCTCTGTGTAAGAGATTACTCTACAGCACATCAACCTACAGCCTGATGTGAGTGTGTATGAGTGTGTGTTTTTAGGCAAGAGGGCAGCTCCCTTAGTAAGGAAATAGAGGAGTTTTTGCAGAATGAGAAATGTACATATATATGATAACACTGAGAAGATAAAAACAAAACAGGAGTAGAGCCTGGATGAGAACAGCTGCTGAGAACTGTATTGCTTGTTTTTTTCCCAAAAAATATTTGAATACTTGAAAACCTAGAATTTACACTACTTCACAAGGTAGTTACACTCACAGCAGTGCAGGGGCATTCATTAGGAATTGGATCAATACACTTTACACTAATATTCTGCATTCTAATGTTTTGAATGTCTTGAGCTAATATATATGGAGAGAGAGAGAGAGGGAGAGAGAGAGAGAGAGAGAGAGAGAGAGACAGTATGTTTAATCCTGGTATTTATTCTCAACAAGATTTAGACACTAAAGTGCTTAATTGTTTGCGAACCCTGCGGTGTGGTGCAGATCACGGTCAAGTGCACCGTGCCCAGTGTGTTTGGGGCATGCCAAGCACTCTTTTGGTAATTTAGGGGCCAGACTCGCCTGGTGCCCCTGTGGCGCACTTGGCTACAGGGTGGGATCCGAAAGAATTCATTATATATTATGGATGGGCATGTTAGAGGAAGTGGCAATCAGAGCCAATCACATTTGCTACTTTCTTTCCCTTCAAAGACAGGGCTCTCCCTGCCATGACGCACTGACAGTTTGGGAATCCTGTGGAGAGTTTTCCTCAGAGTAAACTTGTTTGAGACATGCCGCGTTTCAAATTTGAATGCAGCAGCTCAATCATCCTGCCTGGAGCAGATGATGACTATTTTTAAGTTCAATTTCTGGACATGATGAAGATCCTACACTCATCCTGGTAATGATCCACAAATAAATTATTTATAAATGAAAGTCTTTTGTTTCTGGGAACACCACTAGAAATATAAGCTCAACAGTCACATCATGTTGCTCATCACAGCCAAACGTCCACCTGTATTGTAATAAAAAATGCAGAACTCCTGGCGGCACTTTTCCCAGACTCATTAATAAGAAGTATGATGATGAGGTGCGTGTGTGTGTGTGCTCAAATACATTTTGTAAAAATTCATATATACTTTTGCTCATTTGTTGAGGCTGAGCCTTGAGCCTTAGCCTTGGAGATGTAGCTCAGGAGCTGGAGTCCAGCCTGCTAATCAATAGCAAATCAGCCCACTGGGGAGAGGACAGAACAAGAATGGAAAAGGACAACAAAGGCTTGCCCTGCTCTCTCCATTTCACCCAGCTGCATCTTTCTCCTCTCACCTTGCTCCATCGACCCCTGGCCCCACGCACACTCTGAATGTCCCTGTGTAAACACAAAGCTACTTGCTATTCTCCGTCTCTTGACTGTGCGAGTGTGTTTGCAGTCCGCTGCCCTTCAACCATTCATTACCAACCTGGCCCAGCCTGAATTCTTAACAAAATCACAATACAAGCTCATGCCACATTCTGCTTTTCAGATCACTCAAGCTGAAAAAACGGAAACAAAAAAAGCATTGATTACGCTCAAGTGTTACATGTTTTCAAATCTGCATTCAGCAGATTGTATACATTTGAGGAGGTGTTTACAATAATCCTTTGAATTCAATAGCACGTAACAAGCACATAACTTCTAGTACTGTTGTGTGAATAGGAAAATGGTGTGATGCAGCAGACCGGCTCAGCAAGGACATCATTTGATTTCAACGAATGTCACAGCTCTTCAGCATTCTATAGTCCAGGACAAAAAAAAAATGTAAATAAAGACGAGGGAATAATGATACTGAAGTACAACAATCCGGCAGTATAACATATAAATGGCTGAATGACAGAGAACAGCATCTTTATACAGCAGAGAGAATAGCCATCATATACAGTATGCTGTAGGCCTGACCAGTGTTATCACTGTTGCTGAATGAATGTGCATGACAAATTAAGTGTTTAGGGGTTAAGAAGCGAAAACAAAAAAAGGTCCACCCCCATGCTAATTCACAAAATGTTTACTCTCAATTACATAATTTCTTTATGTAATCATGAAACAGTTCAAAATGATATGAATGTATGATAAGGAGGCATACCTATATAGCAAGACTATGTTACTTTTTGAAGAAGAAATAACACCTTTTGGCTCTTACAAATAAAAAGTTCCTCGGCACTAAAATGACCCTTGCTCAATTCAATACACTCAGTGGTTTGTCCCACAAGTCTTACACGTGGCCAACAGTTACATATGTTAACTTTAAATGACTACATATGTAGTAATACACTATGTATGTGGAATACCACTCTAACAGGTCTGAAATAAATGGAATCAGTTTGAATCACATACATGATAGATCATCCAAAAGAATTCTGCTTATCGCTCCCATTCAAGGTATTTGGAATTATTCATATTGTCTGAATGTGTTCACTATGGAAAGATTCAAAAAGATAAAGGATTGGCATATATCTATTCTCATAGCAGAAGCATTTGATGAAAGAGGTATTTAGTGACAAAATCATTGAGATAATTGCTCTTGATAACCACCAGCATTTCAGCATGATGGAAGACGTTGGCTTCCGCAGGCTAATAATGTACCTAGAGGCACAAGGATGCTATGCCTAGCCGGCGTTACTCTTCTGATGTTGCCTTACCTGAACTCTAGAGTGTTGTTGTCAGTCACATTGAGAAGCTCCTCGCCGGCACTAGTAATATTAGCTTAACCACGGACATTTGGACAAGTGTGTGTCCTCTTAGCATGGTGAGCATCACTGCCCAGGGGATAGATGAAGACTTAAAAAAGCTGTCCTACACTCACAGGAATGCTCTGGTTCTCACACAGTAACTGCACCTGCGTTTAATAATATGTTTGGGAAATGGAAAATAGAAGAGAGCAAGTGGATGTCGTGCGACGTGACAATGCTCATAACATGGCTAAATATATAGTGGAGTTTGGTGTGCCAAGTCTACTGTGCATGGCGGATTCTGTGGCCATGGGAAGGAGAATAGTTGGGCATTTCAAACACTAAGTACTGGTACTTTGACCTGGACAAAAAGAGGGTTGCTTGCAACCTGCTGCTTAAAGTTTTGGATAAAATGAGCGGCAGTTCAGATGCCAGCACAGAGGATCCCCTAGAGAAGAGGACCCGAACAGGATCGCTGCTGGATATGTATGAAGAAATTCTGGAGGAGAGTGACATGTTTGAGGAGCAAGCCAAGACCTAGGCCGCATTACATTTAAGCCTCAAACATATACCAAGGTAGTTTATTTTTTGAATCTTTTTCATTTTTTGTACCGCATAAAGAATCCTAATAAATACTGCGACTTTCTTGATTATTATTCTCTTATGTGAGCAGTTGTCCACTTTCGCAATGAGGTGTTTGTGGTATGGTAAATGGACTGTACTGTACTTGTATAGCTGTACTTCTGACTACTCAAAGTGCTTTTACACTACATCACATTCCCCCCATTCCCACACATTCATACGCTGATGGCAGGAGCTAATTGCCCATCAGTACAAATTAAACTAATCATTCACACTCACTCACACACTGAAGGGTTCAGTATCTTATACCCATGTCATGATTCGGCCAGTGTATTTATCATAAACGTGCAACTAATAAATAATTTGATATCATTAAGAAATGTTACGCTGTTAATGCCTAAAAAGCGTAAAGTAAAACGATAAGTAACTGATAATTCAGTGTTCTTTTGTACATGAGGTAGATGGATACACACAGTATAGCTCTGGTAATAATAAAATAATTATTGTTAATAACTATAACCCAAAATTACCATTAATAGCTAGTGGCTAGGGTAAAAGTATTACAAGAGAGACCTGGTGTTCTCTTCAGTGAAATAAGAAAAGATGTGTGTATATCGGTATCGGTATGGGCATCTGGCAAGATGAGTTTGAACATATTGGCATATCGAATATCATTAACAGATTTAGTGATGCACAAATCAGAAATTGACAACCTGCACACACAGGGGATGGGAACATAAAAAAATACATCCCTGAGGAGCTGAGACATATCCCAGCTGGAGAGCTTTCCCATCAATGCAGATACAGTAGAAGTTCCTTTTTTCTTCTTGCATCATAAGAATGAACTACTGAGCAGCTAAATATAGAGGTGAGCTTCAGAGTCTATGTCTCGGGGGCTCTGGACAAGTCTTATTTGATAATTTGACCTCATTTTAAGCAGAGACACGTAGTGAAGGGGCTCAGTGGGCTAGTGTGTGTGTGTGTGTGTGTCAGTGTGAGGAGGGGTAAAAGGGTATATACTCTACATATACACGCATATATTTCTTTATATTTGTGTGTGCGTGTGTGTATGCAAATGTGTGAGTGTAAAACTCCTCACAGCTGTGTCAGCTTCAACCGAGCAAGAAAAAGTGGAGCGGATCCCAGTGGTGAGACTATTAGAGCCTGCAAATTATAAAACTATTAACCAGAATGTAGCTTCCAATTAAAAGATGATTCAATATCAAGATCTGATGGCTGAATTTTGATTAAGCGGAGACCCCATTAGGAGCGAAGGGAGATGGACGGTGGTCGGCGACTGGGCCTTCACTTAAGAGGCAGTGGTCTAATACAGATTTGTCTCTTTTTGGGCAAATTAAGGTTAATTACTTTAAATAACATGGCTGGGAGCGAATGGAGGGAGATATGTGTTTTAATTCTCTGAACAGTCGGAGGGCAGGTGGAGAAGGTGGACCTGCTTGTCTGCTGGAGGATATTGTCAGGCAGGGGTGAATGGGCACACATACACACACATTTGGACTTTGCATTGACGGTTTTCATTCCATAAATCCATAAACCTAATTTAAACTTAATCCTTATTCTAATATTGACCCTAAACCCAACTTTAACCATGGTTTCCACTCTTAACCCAATCCTTATCCTAATCTTAATTCTTTATCCAGACTCTAATCCTGAGGTAGAATTTGGTTTTGGGTCATTATTAATCCAAAGACATCCTAACAGCCCTTAGAGTGGAGTAAAGATGTTGTGAGATAGTTTGTCCATCGTTCGATCATTAAAAAATGGGGGCTTATCTACTCGAAAGCCTGAATTTGCTCCATAAATTTAATGGATATCTCAGACTAAATGTCATACAAAAAGTTGACTATTTTTCCTTAGAGTGGCACTAGAGGAAGACTCATGGAGTGTGCAAAATCGAAAGGGTTCATCATCTGGGGAGCATAAAGGTAATCTGTTAACTGGATTTTTACATTTTTGTGTATGAACTTTAGCCTCATTTTGGTGCTAAAGGAAGGGGTCAGTGGGTCACCAGAAACATTAGGAAAACATTTCTGGCACTCCAGATGTTTACCTGGTAGAGCGTGTACCATTATGGCAGAGTCCTTACTGCAGTGCCCTCGGTTTCTATTCCAAACTGGGGCGCTTTGCTGCATATCATCCCATCTTTCTCTGTCACTATCTCAATAAATAAAAAAATCAGCTTTTTGTGGCTACTACCTCCGTCATGGAAATCTGGCAAGTAGTTTTTTGAGATACTTGACATTTTTATGTTGCTCAAGGAGAAAAGGTGATGTTTGACCCATAGATGTATGTAGGAAACTGGATATTGTGTTCCAAGACAGTTCCACATTCATTCCAATAAAAGTTGTTCACCAGGCTTAGAAAACCTTCTTAAGGCTTCTGCATTTTTAGCATTTCTTTCCCTCAGAGGAAAATAATATACTGGGATACATTTTACTTTTTTATTGGACTGTGTGGACAGTGTGCAACCTCCATACATCAACACTGACAAGCAGGAATCAAGTGTCTGTTTTTTAACTGTTCCTGTACCTTCTCCCAGTGGTGTTATAACTGATGATGTCTGTCATTGATTGGTCAAACACAGCAGAGGGGTGGGAGACACAAACACACACGCATAGACACACAGATCGAGGTAGTCATGTGAATCCTTTGAGGGTTCATACTGCATACACACGCTATATGGCATTACTTAATGCGCTGTACATGGTATTGTCAGATTTTCGGTGTTGACAGCAGGGAAAGGGGAAAAGAGGACCCAATTGCAGGCAGCTCTGATGAGCGAGTATTTATTCAAAAGTTCCAGGTAGGCAGGTAAACCAAAGAGGCAGGCAAAATCCACGAAACCCGACAGGTAGACAGGGGCACGACAGGTATAATATGTGGAGTGTGCTGTCACTACTTCACCAGCCAATTCCACTCAAGAAACAAAGGACCAAATGTGAAAAAGAAACTGTGCAACTGTTGCAGACTGACGGAAAAGTCTTAAGCAAGATTTCTCCAGTAATATAACATAGCCCAAGGAGCCTATAAAGAAAAAAATAGCTATGGTGTTTAATTAGTCTCAAAACGCATACACATAAAAAACAGGCTCGTGCACATGATATGAGCGCCCAAAACAGTATCCGTGAGTGGATAGGCATCCTTGTGAGGGAGAATTTCTGATCCGCGTTGCATTATTCAAGGTCGTGCTGACGACATGCTGACGTAAGCGTTTTGTCTCCTTTCCGGTTACAGGTGTTTGTTTGTTACCTGTAGCGTGAACTTTGTTGCTCTAGCTCAACACAGCTAATTTGTGCGACTCTTCATTAGATTGACTAACTATCTGCTATAACGTTACATTTGAACGTTTATTAGTTTTGCCTAAGCACTTACGGCGCTTCAGTGTTGCTAGCTACCAGTCTCTACCTTAGCAGCTAGCAATGGCTTCTCTCCCTCTCTCTTCTTCTTCCGCTCCCGCTCTCTCTTGCTCGGTGTGTCAAATGTTTAGCTATTCCTCTGCCTCCTTTACTGATAATGGTACATGTAATAAATGTTGTTTATTTGTAGCGTTGGAGACGAGGCTTAGTGATTTGGAAACGCGGTTCCGCACCATGGGAGCTCAGTCGGTAGTTGCTAGCCAAGCTCCAGTAGCCGGTGCGGACCGACTAGAGCTAGCTACTGTTAGCCGTTCCCCGGCACCTCCCGAGCAGCCGGGAATCCAGGGCGGCTGGGTGACCGTCCGAAGGAAGCATAGCCCTAGGCCGAGGCCCACGGTTCACCACCAACCCGTTCCCGTTTCCAACAGGTTCTCCCCACTCAGCGACGCACCCGCTGAGAAACCAACTCTGATTATTGGCAGCTCCATTTTGAGAAACGTGAAGTTAGCTACACCAGCGACCATAGTTAAATGTGTTCCTGGGGCCAGAGCGGGCGACACTGAATCATATTTGAAACTGCTGGCTAAAGATAAACGTAAATACAGTAAGATTGTTATTCACGTCGGCGGTAATGACACCCAATTACGCCAATCGGAGGTCACTAAAATGAATGTTGAGTCGGTGTGTACATATGCAAAGACGATGTCGGACTCCGTAGTTTTCTCTGGGCCCCTGCCAAATCTGACCAGTGATGACATGTTTAGCCGCATGTCTTCATTCCGTCGCTGGCTGTCGAGGTGGTGTCCAGCAAACGATGTGGGCTTTGTAGATAATTGGCGGACTTTCTGGGGAAGACCTGGTCTGATTAGGAGAGACGGCATTCATCCAACTTTGGATGGTGCAGCTCTCATATCTAGAAATCTGGCCGAGTTTATTAATGGACCTAAACCATGAAAACCCAGAGTTGAGACCAGGAGGCAGAGTTGCAGTCCTACACGCTTCTCTGCGCTTCCAGAGCAGATACCCACCCATAATCCCATAATGACGGTGTCTGCCCCCCGGCCACTGAAATTTATAAAATCAAAAGCTAACAGAAGAGGAGTTATACATAATAATTTAAAAAAAAAATGATCACAACAGAAATAGCACCTCAAAATAAGAGAATTAAATGTGGACTCCTAAACATCAGATCTCTGTCATCTAAAGCTGTACTAGTAAATATGATATCAGATTATCATATTGATTTATTTTGTCTCACTGAAACCTGGCTGGGTCATGAAGAATATGTTAGCCTAAATGAATCCACTCCGCCCAGTCATATTAATACTCACATACCTCGAGGCACCGGCCGAGTAGGTGGAGTTGCAGCCATCTTCGACTCAAGCCTATTAATCAACCCCAAACCTGAACTAAATTATAACTCATTCGAAAGCCTTGTTCTAAGTCTTTCACATCCAACCTGGAAAACACGACAGCCAATCCTATTTGTTATAGTGTACCGCGCTCCTGGTCCTTATTCAGAGTTTTTATCTGAATTCTCAGAATTTCTATCAGGTTTAGTCCTTAAAACAGATAAAGCAATTATTGTAGGTGATTTTAATATTCATGTGGGCGTTGAAAATGATAGCCTTAGTACTGCGTTTATCTCATTATTAGACTCGATTGGCTTCTTTCAGTGTGTACATAAACCCACTCACTGTTTTGGCCACACCCTCGACCTTGTTCTGGTATACGGCATTGAAATTGAACATCTAACAGTCTTTCCACAGAATCCTTCACTATCGGACCATTATTTAATAACTTTTGAACTCCTATTACTGGAGTACACACCCCTAGTAAATACTACTACAGTAGATGTCTATCTGATAGTGCTGTAGCTAAATTTAAGGAAGAAATTCCATCTGAATTTAACTCAATGCTATGTCTTAACATAACAGAGGACTCTTGTGCAAATTTCAGTCCGTCCCAAATTGATCATCTTGTTGATAGTGCTGCAGGTTTACTGCGAACGACACTTGATTCTGTTGCTCCTCTTAAAAAGAAGATAATAAAACAAAAAAGGCTAGCTCCATGGTATAACGCTGAAACCCGCAAATTAAAGCAAACATCACGAAAATGGCGTTCCAACTATCTAGGAGAATCTTGTTTAGCCTGGCAAGATAGTCTTAAAATATATAAGAAGGCCCTCTGTAATGCCAGAGCAGCCTACTACTCATCACTAATAGAGGAAAATAAGAACAACCCCAGGTTTCTTTTCAGCACTGTAGCCAGGCTGACAGAGAGCCACAGCTCCATTGAGCCATGTATTCCTGTAGCTCTCAGCAGTAACGACTTCATGAGCTTCTTTAATGATACAATATTGACTATTAGAGAGAAAATTAATCACGTCCTGCCCTCATCTGGTGCCAACCGATTTTCAAGCATAGAGGCGTTGGAGGGAGCTGTGAAACCTGATGTGTACTTGGACTGCTTCTCTTCTGTCGACCTTATTCAACTAACGTCGACAATTTCTTCATCTAAGCCTTCGACCTGTCTCTTAGACCCAATTCCAACTAGGCTGCTTAAAGATGTTCTACCATTAGTTAGTACGTCTTTTGTAGATATGATCAATCTGTCTTTACTGACAGGTTATGTACCTCAGTCTTTTAAAGTAGCTGTTATTAAACCTCTCCTTAAAAAGCCCACCCCTGTGATCCAGGGGTTTTAGCCAACTATAGACCTATATCTAACCTTCCCTTTATCTCTAAGATCCTTGAAAAAACTGTTGCTAATCAGTTATGTGACTTCCTAAATAACAATAGTATATTTGAGGATTTCCAGTCAGATTTTAGAGTGCATCATAGCACAGAAACAGCACTGGTGAAAATTACAAATGACCTTTTAATTGCATCAGACAATGGACTTGTCTCTGTACTTGTCTTGCTAGATCTTAGTGCTGCATTCGATACCATTGACCATCAAATTCTATTACAGAGACTGGAACATTTAATTGGAATTAAAGCAACCGCGTTAAGCTGGTTTAAATCCTATCTATCAGACCGATCTCAGTTTGTTTATGTTAACGATGAATCATCCGAGCACACCAAAGTTAGTCACGGAGTTCCGCAAGGTTCTGTGCTTGGACCACTTCTATTGACTTTATATGTGCTTCCTTTGGGCAATATTATTAGAAAGCACTCCATAAAGTTTCATTGTTATCCAGATGACTCAGTTATATTTATCGATTAAGCCGGATGAAACTGATCAGTTAGTTAAACTTCAATCATGCCTTAAGGACATAAAAACCTGGATGACCAGAAATTTTCTGATGTTAAACTCGGACAAAACTTAAGTTATTGTACTTGGCCCCGAACGCCTCCGAGACTCACTGTCGGCAGATATAATTGCTCTAGAGGGCACTGCCCTGGCCTCCAGCACCTCTGTGAGGAACCTAGGAGTTATCTTTGATCAGGATCTATCCTTCAACTCCCACATGAAGCAAACCTCGCGGACTGCCTTTTTCCACCTACGTAACATTGCAAAAATCAGGCACTTCCTGTCTCGAAATGATGCAGAAAAATTAATCCATGCATTTGTTACTTCAAGGCTGGATTACTGCAATTCCTTATTATCAGGCAGCCCGAAAAAGTCCCTTAAGATTCTCCAGTTGATTCAGAACGCTGCAGCATGTGTACTGACAGGAACTAGGAAAAGAGATCATATTTCTCCAATATTATCTTCTCTGCACTGGCTCCCTGTGAAATCCAGAATAGAATTTAAAATCCTTCTCCGCACCTACAAAGCTCTAAATGGTCAGGCACCGTCGTATCTTACAGAGCTCATAGTACCTTATTACCCCACTAGAACACTGCGCTCTCAGAATGCAGGGTTACTTGTGGTTCCTAGAGTCTCCAAGAGTAGAATGGGAGCCAGAGCCTTTAGCTATCAAGCTCCTCTCCTGTGGAATCAGATCCCAGTTCGGGTTCGGGAGGCAGACACCATCTCCACATTTAAGAATAGGCTAAAGACTTTTCTCTTTGATAAAGCTTATAGTTAGGGCTGGCTCAGGAGAGTCCTGAACCATCCCTTAGTTATGCTGCTATAGGCCTAGACTGTCGGGGGACTTCCCATGATGCACCTCTCTCTCTTCAACTCTGTCCTCCTCTCCATCCGTATGCATTCTTATCCCATAAATGCATGTCACTAACTTGACTTCGTCCCTCTCCCGGAGTTTTGAGCTTTGTATTCCGTCTCTTCTTTCTTACTGTCACTTTCAGCAGGTATTTCAGTGTCCGGAGATGTATCTGGATCTGTGACTATGGCGACCTGCTGGGGCAGTGTTGCTGTGTCTATGGTGCAGGGGACGAGTGGCTCGGGTCCTGCTCGTTGGGCTCCACCTGGAGCTGCTCGGTTGTCCGTCTGGACCCATCATCTTCCCTTATGTTTTACCACCTAAACATTTCTAACATAACAATAATATATATACACAACAATTTTGCCATCATGGCTGTATATGTTATAGTTTTGATGCTATAAATCTATTCTGTACTTACGACATCTATTGCATGTCTGTCCGTCCTGGGAGAGGGATCCCTCCTCTGTTGCTCTTCCTGAGGTTTCTATCATTTTTTCCCCTGTTAAAAGGGTTTTTTTGGGTAGTTTTTCCTTAATCGAATCAAGGGTCTAAGGACAGAGGGTGTCGTATGTTACAGACTGTGAAGCCCTTTGAGGCAAATGTGATTTGTGATACTGGGCTATATAAATAAAATTGAACTGAAAATTGAATTGTTGCAAATGTTGAGCAGTTGCGACCACGTAGGGAGGGTCGAACTGTAGTTAGCATCTTTTATTTGTTGATGTTGTTTGTTCGCTTGTTAGCTTGTAACTGGCACTGGCTGACACAGTGTTAGTGGTTGTGAAGCATATAATAATCTCTGCTACGATGTCACAGTGTTCACATTGTTATTAGATAACATCAGTAGAGCGTGGACGGAAGCTCCAGGGACCAGTATACATCCAGAAACTGTACACTTTACCATGTTTGCTGTCAAAACTTTCACTACGCTAGCTCAGTGCAAACTCTCGCTCTCTGTACTGACAAGTCCGCTCTGTGCTGGAGGTTTCAGGTTTGTTTGCCGGTGGCATTGCAACTGGCTTTCGAATGTGTGGCATCCCAAATCTAGCTAGCCCAGAGAACATTTGATTTTAGGAACATGTACAGACATCTCCTCCTTCAGTACAAGAATGTGACACACTTCTCTAGTGACAAACTTTGCACAGATATAAGTCACTACAGTCAAGGTGTGAAATTTTAGGGGACTTAAACATGAGTGGAAGGCTACTTTAAGTAAAGGATCTGGATTTTCATGTCTTGAAAACTTTTAAGTTTAGTTAAGCCAAAATTTTATCATTACATGTAAGTGTATTCCAGCTTCACTGTGTCAAAAGCTTGCTTGGCTCTATGTTGTTAGTCTTTAAATGAACTGATGTAAGTACTACAAATAAACCATCTCAACCTCGCATCTTCACATCACCATGACCATCTGTTGTCGTCAGTCCGTTTACATGCCCTGCTGGACACTCTTAGTTCAGGAGACTCCAAGAGTGTTTATGGTGTCAAACACCTTCTGAAAGACATCTTTGACATCTAAAAATAAGACCTAAGTTATATAAAACCATAATTTCCCTTTTGTGGCTTGTTGTCATATTTTCTGCATCTTATCATGTAATCAAGCACTTTTTACCAGTGGGATCATGATGATATTTAAGGCTAATCTAGCTGGTGACAATGAGTTTCTCTCTGTTGGCTGAATACAGAATGAACTAGGGCTGCAGCTATCGATTCTTTTTGTAATCGATTAATCTAGCACTTCATCCATCGATTAATCGGATAATTTTTTGTGTGTGTTTTTAAACAACCAAAACAAATAATGCACAACGAAAATGATGTGGCTGTAAACTGATCAAGCATTTGGCTTTTATTTAAAAAAAAAGAGGTATTGATTCCAACTCCAACATTTGGCTCCAAACTAAGCCTGTTTATTGCAATTTTTACCCATTTAGTGTTTATAAGTGCCAGTGCCAACAATTAAATAACAATACAGTTAAGCCAACTTACTGTAAAACATGTAAAACTATGAATACAAACTTAAATAGTAAAGTCCATTTTGCCTTAGTTTTGTCTTCTTAATACAACATTACAAAAACGGATTGCACCTTCTGCAAATTACGCACCTGAGAACAAAAATAAATGAATATAAAATATCAAGCCAAACAGGTACACTATACAATTTCATTAAAAAAATGTAAATAAAACGATTGTAAATAAGAATCAGACTTTTTCAGCTGTAATCTCAAAACAAGCATCAAAATGTACCTAGATGAGTGAGTGAGTGAGTGTGTGTGTGTGTGTACGCGTGCCGTGCTTGGGGAAGAGTCTGACTCCCCAGTCAGACCAGTTGCTTCATTGCAGTTTGGTACGGCAGAAATACAGACATTCATTTTCAATAGAACGCCGTTCGAAAAACACATCACACAACATCACGTCCCGGTGTATACAGTGAATGCATGCTGAAATTATTGTTGCGAGGCTACATAAACGTTTAAGCATATGTGATGCATTGCCCCTGATTGATCTGACTGGCGCGTGAGAGAGAGACGAGTGTGAAGGGGTTCTTTTTTTATGCTATACTCTCTTGCAATTGAACGTGAATACGTTTACTACTTAAAAACATCAAAGCTAAACATCATATCTAGTCAAACCGCATCATGACATCGCTACAAATACAGTACGGGATTAAAATCAGCGAACATCAGTGTATAGGCTTAGGCTACGTTACCTTGTTTCAGCGACGCTTGGTGAAATGTGAATGTAATGATCCCAAACTTTAGACATTCTTTGCCGTTTATGGACATCTTTACTCACTGTCATCGCGCCAACTAAATTCTAAATGTATCACGCGCTATGTTGTGCGGTCGGTGTGAATGAGAATCCCTTTGCGTGCGCATCATAGGAATTTAACAAGGCTTCCTCGAGGCAAAAACGCTTGCCTCGAGGAATTTTTGTAATCGAGTAACTCGATGAATCGTTTCAGCCCTAGAATAAACGTTCTTTCCTTGTGGATATTGTTAAGTTATAACCTGTTCAGATAGCCAGTGACCAAAGCTATGTTTTTGTGGATGTAAGACTGGTCAATGATAGACTATTAAACCTTAAACTATTTTTACCCCTTTACAACATCTATACTTGTCTGTCTTGGATGTGATGAATCCAGTCTCAGCACCAGAGGAAAGTATGCAGTAAATAAAGTAGTTTTTATGGGCAGGCCCTGACAATCAAAGTCATTTTTTTCAGACTTTTTAATGCAACAACAGATTCACATTGAATAGTTCAATATTATGTAGGTTTATATGTTAAAAGACTACCTTGAAATGATATGCTTATTTACAATATATTTTAATGTTGGCACTTACAATTTGGTTCAGTCAATATGAATTGTGACCCAATACTGCAGCCTATTATTTATAAGAATGGCAAAGTATGCTAAAGTCATGTAGTCTCACCCCACTGTTAAACCTTTCAATTCATAAACAAACAGAGGTGGTTAAAAATATTGGGTCGTTTCAGGGTATGTTTGCCAAAATCGAGTAATAGATATGTGAAAGAGTAGAATAAAATGTGACCTGAGCTGCGTGCTATCTTGCTTGTGTGATGTGTAGCGCTGTAAATGGTACTGATGCAACTGCCACAATGTTTTAGTGACTTTGTTTTACACAAACAACTGACTTAGGCCTCGACAATTTGCCAAAAGACAATTTGCCGACAACTTACTGAAGGCTGGGCCTAATAAATCTGCAGCCGGCATAACATTTCTTAATTCTCCAAGATGAGGAGAAGGGCTGCTAACAAATGCACAACTTCCATCTGTTTCTAAGGTAACTGCTGGTGGTAAAAATGGTGATCCAGGCCCCGGGAGTGGTGGCGGTAGAGGAGAGGGCAGAGGAGATGACGGGAGAGATGGCATGGTGGTGGCTGCTCTTGTCCCTGCTACAGTTGCTAGCTATGTGGAAACGTCAACGCTAGTTCTTGTTTCATAACTGGAATCTACAAAACTGGTAGAAGTAGCTAATTCTTAGTAGTGTGGCTGCACCTGCTAAGTGACCATCCATATTAGGTGAGATTTTCTTGTTGGTGTAACACTTGCTTATGTCCATTTCCAAAGAGATACGATTGCTAATACTTAAACCAAGCAAGCATCATACTGAAAACATGCAAAACTCTCGAGAGGTTGATACCTATGTTATCACCACCATAAGAGAATATCAGTATTTTCCTTAAGAGTTTAAATATTTTCCTTATAAAATAAAACACTCTCTTGCTTGAATATTGCAGATCCATTTTTTTTCACATGCAGTGACACACTGCTGGTGTTCTGACGATTTATGCTGCCTTGTCGAAAAATGTTACCTTATGTGTACCCATTTCCTGTTGCGTAGATGCCATAAAGGTATAACTCTCACAGTATTATGACATCTTTATTTATGTTTTTTGATTACAAACAGTTCAATTCAATTCAATTCAATTTTATTTATATAGCCCAGTATCACAAATCACATTTGCCTCAAAGGGCTTCACAATAACAAACTGAGATCGGTCTGATAGATAGGATTCAAACCAGCTTAACGCGGTTGCTTTAATTCCAATTAAATGTTCCAGTCTCTGTAATAGAATTTGATGGTCAATGGTATCGAATGCAGCACTAAGATCTAGCAAGACAAGTACAGAGACAAGTCCATTGTCTGATGCAATTAAAAGGTCATTTGTAATTTTCACCAGTGCTGTTTCTGTGCTATGATGCACTCCAAAATCTGACTGGAAATCCTCAAATATACTATTGTTATTTAGAAAGTCACATAACTGATTAGCAACAGTTTTTTCAAACCCCTGGATCGAGTGTGGGCTTTTTAAGGAGAGGTTTAATAACAGCTACTTTAAAAGACTGTGGTACATAACCTGTCAGTAAAGACAGATTGATCATATCTACAAAAGACGTACTAACTAATGGTAGAACAACTTTAAGCAGCCTAGTCGGAATTGGGTCTAAGAGACAGGTCGAAGGCTTAGATGAAGAAATTGTCGACGTTAGTTGAATAAAGTTGACAGGAGAGAAGCAGTCCAAGTACACATCAGGTTTCACAGCTCCCTCCAACGCCTCTATGCTTGAAGATCGGCTGGCACCAGCTGAGGGCAGGACGTGATTAATTTTCTCTCTAATAGTCAAAATTGTATCATTAAAGAAGCTCATGAAGTCGTTACTGCTGAGGGCTACAGGAATACATGGCTCAATGGAGCAGTGGCTCTCTGTCAGCCTGGCTACAGTGCTGAAAAGAAACCTGGGGTTGTTCTTATTTTCCTCTATTAGTGATGAGTAGTAGGCTGCTCTGGCATTACGGAGGGCCTTCTTATATATTTTAAGACTATCTTGCCAGGCTAAACGAGATTCTCCTAGATAGTTGGAACGCCATTTTCTTTCAAGTTTTCGTGATGTTTGCTTTAATTTGCGGGTTTCAGCGTTAAACCATGGAGCTACCCTTTTTTGTTTTATTATCTTCTTTTTAAGAGGAGCAACAGAATCAAGTGTCGTTCGCAGTGAACCTGCAGCACTATCAACAAGATGATCAATTTGGGACGGACTGAAATTTGCATAAGAGTCCTCTGTTATGTTAAGACATAGCATTGAGTTAAATTCAGATGGAATTTCTTCCTTAAATTTAGCTACAGCACTATCAGATAGACATCTACTATAGTAGTATTTGACTGCTGGTGTGTACTCCAGTAGTAGGAGTTCAAAAGTTATTAAATAATGGTCTGATAGTGAAGGATTCTGTGGAAAGACTGTTAGATGTTCAATTTCAATGCCGTATACCAGAACAAGGTCGAGGGTGTGGCCAAAACAGTGAGTGGGTTTATGTACACACTGAAAGAAGCCAATCGAGTCTAATAATGAGATAAACGCAGTACTAAGGCTATCATTTTCAACGCCCACATGAATATTAAAATTAAAATATTATGTACAACTCCTCTTCTGTTAGCTTTTGATTTTATAAATTTCAGTGGCCGGGGGGCAGACACCGTCATTATGGGATTATGGGTGGGTAACTGCTCTGGAAGCGCAGAGAAGCGTGTAGGACTGCAACTCTGCCTCCTGGTCTCAACTCTGGGTTTTCATGGTTTAGGTCCACTAATAAACTCGGCCAGATTTCTAGATATGAGAGCTGCACCATCCAAAGTTGGATGAATGCCGTCTCTCCTAATCAGACCAGGTCTTCCCCAGAAAGTCCGCCAATTATCTTAGGATTATGTACCTAAAGTACTCACTGAGGTGGCCCGAACATTAAACCTGGCCAGAAAAGCATCATATGCTATGGTTTGCATCAGGTGTTGCATCACACCAGGTTTGTTTACTGAGGTCCTTCTTAAATGCTTCAATATTCTCTGCTCTACTTTGTCTTAATTTATATTGGGTAATCCGTGTTTTATTTAATCTTTTAAAGAAATTGTGAAGGACAGCAAATATGGGCAAAAGGTCACTTATATCACTAACTATAAGTGGTATTTTGGTGAAAATATTATCAATCAGTGTTAAAGTCTTGTTGTTATTCTGCTTGGTTTATTAATGACTGGGCACAAACTATTGCTATACATTGTGTTAATGAACTCTATGGTGCTTTTTGAATTAAATTGATTCACTAAATCCCTATTAAAATCCCCACAGACAATTTGAACTTTATCTGTACCAATTTTGTTTAACAATTCATCCATAATTTCGTTAAAGGTACTCATAGTTGATCCAGGTGGTCTATACACACACCTAATTATAATATTCTTAGAATTCTTAAAGTTGTAATTCATTAATGGATTGTTTTGTTCTGACATGCATTGTGGAACCTTAAATAGACAGGCATGTGTCTCTCTCTAAATCAGATTTAGTCAATTACATCGTGTTACAGGTGGTCTTCTATTGGATGACAAAGCAAAAGGAGTGAAAACACATAAATAACATTTTTCATGAATTTAAATGTAATAATTAAAAAAAAAAATTCAGTTAGTGAACAGTAGGTTAATTTTGTTTTAATGGAAAAATATGTACAGAAATCTTGAACTTATTTCAAATGAAGTCTAATCTTAATTCTATGTGCCATCTCAACAGTGTTAGACACAGTGATCCCACCTGTTGAATAATCAATCTATATTTCCCACCCACTGGATTAATTTGAAGTTTGCAAAATATGGGACGCTCAAGCTTTGTCTGAGCTTGTGAATTACATGGGTGGGTACATGGAACCCACACTCACACACGCCTCCCTATCCCCACCCCAGTGTCTGGCAGAGTCACTTTCCCATCATTCTTATGTGTTACTTTTCAATTTATAGAGAGTCTGGTCCCTGTCAAGCCTTTGTAAGGGAGATGAAGTGCAGGAGTAAGGGAAAGATGGGATGGGAAGGTGGGCTGTATAATTGACACTGACAGAGAGCAGTCAGCCTTGATTAGTTCAGCCTTGGTAAGTAGTTCATTAGCAGCCTGGGTTGAAGGGGAATGGCAGAGAAGAAAAGATTGAGGAAAGTACAAGATGTGCAGAGACATTTGTGGAAGACAATGTGAGGACTAACTGAAAATTAAAGCTTCATGAGGCAATTTTACAACTTGGAGACCTCAAGTGGACTGAAAGTGATTATCGAAATTTGTTTAGTGTGAACATCTAAAAGTTTTCTAAAGTAACAAAATATCCATCCATCCATCCATCCATCTTCTTCCGCTTATCCAGGGCTGGGTCGCGGGGGCAGCAGTATAAGCAGAATTGCCCAGACTTCCCTCTCCCCAGACACTTCCTCCAGCTCTTCCAGGGGAATACCGAGGCGTTCCCAGGCCAACCGAGAGACATAGTCCCTCCAGCATTTCCTAGGTCTTCCCCGGGGTCTCCTCCCGGTTGGACATGGCCGGAAAGCCTCCCCAGGGATGCGTCCAGGAGGCATCCCAAACAGATGCCTGAGCAACCTCAGCTGACTTCTCTTGATGTGAAGGAGCAGCGGCTCTACTCTGAGCTCCTTCTTTACCATAACGGACCGGTATATCGACCGCATCACTGCAGAAGATACGTTGATCCGCCTGTCAATCTCCCGTTCCGTCCTTCCCTCACTCGTGAACAAGACCCCAAGATACTTAAACTCCTCCACTTGAGGCAGGAGCTCTCCACCAACCTGAAAGGGATAAGCCACCCTTTTCCGGCTGAGAACCATGGCCTCGGACTTGGAGGTGCTGATTCTCATCCCCGCCTCGTCACACTCGGCTGCAAACCGTCCCACTGCACGTGGAAGGTCCTGGGTTGATGAAGCCAACAGGACAACATCATCTGACAAAAGAGAAGAAATCCTGTGGTCTCCAAACCGGACTCCCTTCAGCCCCCGGCTGCGCCTAGAAATCCAGTACATATAAATAATGAACATGACCGGTGACAAAGGGCAGCCCTGCCGGAGTCCAACATTCACAGGGAACAAGTCCGACTTACTGCTGGCAATGCAAACCAAACTCCTGCTCCGGTCATATAGGGCCGGCCAATCAGAGGGCCCCAGACCCCATACTCCCAGAACACCCCCCACAGGTCGCCGCGAGGGACACAGTCAAATTCCTTCTCCAGATCCACAAAGCACGCAGACAAGCATGTGGACTGGTTGGGCAAACTGCCATGAACCCTCCAGCAACCTGGCGAGGGTATAGAGATGGTCCAGTGTTCCATGACTGGGACGAAAACCGCAGCCGAGGTTCGACTATCAGCCGAATTCTCCTCTCCAGTACCCTGGCATAGACTTTCCTGGGGAGACTGAGGAGTGTGATCCCCCTGTATTTGGAACACATCCTCCGGTCCTCCTTCTTAAACATAGGGACCACCACCTCAGTCTGCCACGCGATGTTGCAGAGGCGTGTCAAGCCCCACAACTTCCAGAGACTTGAGGTACTCAGGGCCGATCTCATCCACCCCAGGTGCCTTGCCACCGAAGAGCTTCTCAACTACCTCAGTGACCTCAGCCTGGGAGATCGACGAGTCCACAACTGAGCCCTCGGCCTCTACTTCCGCAATGGAAGACATGTCGGTGGGGTTGAGGAGATCCTTAATATACTCCTTCCTCTGTCCGAGAATGTCCCCAGTTGAAGTCAGCAGATTCCCACCCCCACTGTAAACAGTGTGTGCAGGGCACTGCTTCCCCCTCCTGAGGCGCC